>VZUI01019597.1:0-16817 GCA_013401135.1 Cettia cetti | reverse complement strand
AAGGGCCCCCCTGAGCCTCCTTTTCTCCAGGCTGAGCCCCTTTCCCAGCTCCCTCAGCTGCTCCTGGGGCTCCAGACCCTTCCCCAGCTCCGTTCCCTTCTCTGGTAGCACCAAAGGTGGAGAGATTGGGAGAGTTGTGGGAAATTCTCATCTTCCCCAGTTCTCATCCTTTCCTTGGGAATCTGCTATTGACCATTGCTGGAGCCAGAAAATGGATGAGTCTGACCCAGCAGAGCAGTTTGGGAGATCTTAAAGGATTTGATCCAACTTTGATTCAAGGGAATTTGGGTCTGTAACCCCACCTGGGACATCTCATGGATGTTTGAATTATGGGATAGCTCAGCAACTTCTAGTGCACAGCACATAAAAAGCTGGGCAGGGCCTTGGGAGAAGTGTTTGGGCTCCAAGGGATTTAAATATCCCAGAGACAACATCTCAGCTGCAGTGTGACTTCAGAGCCATGCTGGAAACTCCACCTGGCCACCAAGGTGATGTGATACATCCCCCAGGACACATCCACAGAGATGCAACCTTCACCATAGGGAACCTGGCTCATACCTAATGTGCTGCATTAAAAAAAAAAAAAAAATTAAAATAAAATAACTCCTTTCTCCAGACTTTCCAGCTTTCTGTGTTAACCAGAATGGCTCTTTCAAGTGAGGAATGGATTCCCTGGGTGCTCCCAGGATGTATTTGGTGCTCATCTGCATGAGGGGGATGAGCAGCCCTGCTGAATGAATAAAGAGCAGAGCTTTGCTGCTCCAAGTGACGTTGATTTTAATGCAAAAAGGCACAAAGTGGAGCAGGGGGAGTTCACCAGCTTTCCAGAAAAACTTCACCTGGTGGGGAGCAGAGGCAGGAACTGACCTTGAGGGAAACTCAGCTCAGATTTGGGACACCTGTGAGCCACTGGACAGGCTGCTTGGCATAATGGGAGTGGTTTGCAGCAGGCTTTGCACCTGGAAGCACAACTGGATGGGGCTGGTTCAGTGGCTGAGCAACCCTCTGAGAGGCAGCTGCTGCTGAGCAAAATGAGTCCCTGGGCTACCATTTCCACTGATTTCTTCCTGCAGGGAGAGAGGCTGTGGAGCTTCGCTCCAGCAGGAGGCATTGGGGGTTTTTTGTGCCTATCTCTGTGGGAAGACAAAGCACAGGATCCTCTCTCCCCTCTGAGTGGAAGCTGCTGTCACGTTTGTGAGCTTTCATTCCTGCAGTCCTGCTCCCCTGCCCTGCACCAGCCTCAAAGCTGCCCAAATTATCTGAACCCTCTCATGGGCCACATGACAGGGATAAACCAGCACAGGGATATTTTCTTCCTCTCTCCATCAATCCAGGAGCGTGGCTCCCTCCACCCATCAAAGAAGCATTTTTATTCCCTTGCTCCACGACACTCCTGAACTGCTCCCAGCCAGAAACTCTCTGCTTGAAGCAGTGTTTGATTTAACCAGAGGCAACTTAACACCGTAGTCATCACTCAGTTCCTGACATTATCAAGGCCTGGAAGATAAAGGAGTGAATTAAAAGGGAAGAGGATTAAAAGGGAAGAGAATAAAAAAAAAAAAAAAAAAAAAAAAAAAAAAAAAAAAAAAAAAAAGAATAAAAACAATAATAATAATAATAAAAAGTCCTGTCCTCTAAGATCTGGTTTCATGTTAAATGTTTTCATCTTTGGAGTGAGCATTAACAGCTGATCAGCATCATCTGCTCTACTGACTCAGTGGTAACGTGCAGTTGTTCAAAGGACAGGGAATACCAGCACCTGCAGCAGATGAAGGGCTGGCAGCTGCCTGGATCTGGCTCTCATGCAGCTTTGCCAGCTGACCACAGGCTGCAGAGAGGCCTGGCTGCCTCTCTGGTGTTGCTGGATCTTAAAAGTTGCTGTGGGATTTCTTCCTTGGGCTCCTCAGTGAGAGAAAACTACTGGATAGGGCAGCACAAGGGAGGAAAGGCTGGCAGGGCTTTCCTCAAGAGGTGTGCTGGGCTTCTGGTGGGACTGTTTGTCAGGAAGAAGATCCCTGGCACATGGCCGGGATTTTACACAGCCTGGAATGGCCGGTGGCTGCAGACAGGTCAGCCAGGACTCCTGAGGAGTTTGCCAAGGCTTTCTGCAGGCAGGAGTTGGGATGGAGCTGTGCCATCTGCCTTAACATTTCTAAGTGTCCCCACCACTATTTTTGTAGTCCCACCTGGACACCTGCTCGTGCCTGGGCTGGAATACAAGCCAGACTTTCCATGGATGTAAAGAAATGCAAATTGAGTGACCTTGGTGGGGCAGCTTTGATTTACAATCGTTGTGGTTGCCTTGGGCACCAATGTCAGGGCCACTCGTTGATGCCCAGTAGTGGAAATGCTCAGATTGAAGAGGAAATGATCTCAAGTTGTGCCAGGGGAGGTTTAGATGGGATACTGGGAAAAAGTTCTTTGCTTAAAGGGTGGTCAGGCACTGGCACAGCTGCTGAAGGCAGGGGTGGAATCCCCATTCCTGGAGGGATTTAAGAGCTGTGTGGATGCAACACTTGGGAGCATGGATCAGTGGTGGATTTGGCAGTGCTGGGGAATGCTTGGGTTGAGTGTTCTCAGAGGTCTTTTCCAACTTTACCAATCCTGTGATTCCATGATCTCATTCCCGTGTGTTGCCCACAGCATTGGCCAGGCTGGAAGCAATCAGGGGGATCCCTTTCAAGGTTCCTTGACTGATGTCTGCCATCTAAAACTTCCTTCTCCTGGGACTCTTTGACTAGGTTGGATGAGTTTCCAACACAGCAAACACCTGGATTCTGATTTTATAGGATCCCAGAAACTGGATTTGGGAGAGTTGAGTACAGTTAACTCTTAAGGCAACTCTACCTGCATGATTCCTTGTTTCTTAAGTCCTCATGAATTCCATAGTCAGAGAAAGCTGTTTCTTGCAGTTGACTTCAGGATGTCATTTCTGGGTTATCCCAAAATTCCTGTTGCCCCCAAATCCTTTTTAGGGTGCAATGGGATGGTGAGGTGGCCCCTGGAGACCCAGCTTGGGTTCTCTGAAGGGCACCACCTGAGACATGGCTGATGTCAGAAGCTCAGGGGCCCTGGTTTCTGGAAGAGCCTCAGCTGTGTGCAGATTCCCAAAATGCAGCTGGATCCTCCTGCACCTGCTTTCCCAAGGATGGTGGAAATGGAAGCAGGAATCAGTTAGCAAGGCATCTTTAAAACTTTGTTTGCATCATTAGGCACTTATGAGCAATGGCCTGACATCTGAGGGGTCAGGATGCTTCATTATCCCTGCTGGGATTAAATACACCTCTGGAAAAGTGTTTGGTGGTTTTTTGTTTAACGTTTCAGTGTAAGATGGATGTGAAATGCCAAACAATGCTGTCTGATGGACATTCAGACTCTTCTGGAGGAAGGATATAACACTGTCCGAAGTGGAAAGAAGGGAAAAGGAGTTGGTCTCACCCAGAATTCCCTTCATCTTAGAAGGGCTGCTTATAAAAAAAAGTTGAATAAGGACTTTTTACACAGGCAGATTGTGACAGGACAACAGGGGTCTGTTTTTAAACTAAAAGAGAACAGATTTAGATTAGATCTTAGGAAGGAATTCTTTCCTGTGAGGGTGGGGAGCCCTGGCAGAGGTTTCCCAGAGAGGCTGTGGCTGCCCCTGGATCCCTGGAAGTGTCCAAAGCCAGGCTGGATGGGGCTTGGAGCAAGCTGGGATAATGGAAGGTGTTGATAGAGGGTGGAATAAGATGGTCTTTCAAGTCCCTTCCAATCCAAAACATTTTGTGATTCTATGATTCTACGACATCATCCTTGGCAAACAATGAAGCCAAAGCTGGAGCTGAATGTTTATGGGGCTTTTTTTGAGATAAACCTCATATTCAGGAAAGCTTGGGATCCCTCTAGGAATGGCATCTGGCTCAAGGGTAGGCCCACTGTACAGCTCCTAGCAGGCTCTGTTTTTTCCTGCCTTGTGTCTCTCAGTTCTTCCTTGCTGGGAACAGATTTTGGGTTCATTCCTCTCCTACCACACATTTTCTCCCAGACCCAGCCTGCTCCCTAATAAACCCAGCGTGCTGGCAGCCAATCATCCCATCCTGCTGAAGAAGTGCCTCTGTTTCTCCTCACACGGGCAACTTGATTTGTAAACAGACACTTAAGTGGGTGTTTTTAGTGGTATAGCAGATGGTCAATACAGCTGCCTCCTCTCCCTACTCTGCATTCCCTCCCCTCCTCTACAATTACACTTTCTTGCCATTTTTCTCTGTAATGTGGATTCGGTTTTAAAAAAAAAAATTAAAAAAAAAATTAAAAAAAAAAAGAGAGATTGCAAGAGGGAGAAAATTGCTCAGTGAATTTCAAGAGGGGAAAAAAAAATGGATGGCAACCTCAAACGTAACCTTAAAAGCACTGTGAGAGCTACCCACACATCCTCACTTTGCTTGACTTTTCCCTGCTTGAGTAGCTCTGGAACTCAATGGGACTGCTCGTGTGGGAAGAGCACAACGCTGGGATCCTTCCCTCACGCACAGGAACCCGTGACTAATGCTACAGCCAAAGTGCTCATTTTCCTCCCTGCCTGGTGGAGTCAGGCTCTGGGGCTGCCCTGGATCCTGCAGCAGAAGGGGGATGGTGTGGATCCCTCTCCAAGGGTTTGCTGGCTCTGGCCCAGGGGCAGGGTCGGGGTCTCTGCGGGTGTTTTGGCCCTGCTGCTGCATTTCTGCCTCGTGTTAGACTCGTGTTTTCCAAATTCACCCTGCTGCCTCCTGTGGGATCAGTGATCAGCCTCAAGGGGGGAGCGGGATTGATGCCTTGAGAAGGCTGATCTGGAACAGAGAGTGGACAGCGCTAAGAGAATAAAGCAGATATTTATTGAAAGGCCTTTTAGGGTACACCTTGGGCAGTACAAGAGCCTGGCCAGGGCTACACCCAAGGTGGACCTAAAATGGTCACAAAATGGATGACCAGTCATGAGGTCTCACACTTCTATAAATTTTGGTCCACTTGCATATTGAGGTTCATTGTCCAATTACAGCTTCATATTATGAAGTCCCATCCTTCTTGTTTTCTCCCTTCAGTCCACCATTGTTGATGCTTTTGGGCCTGAAAACTTGTAACCATTGTCCTTGGTCTTCAGCAGGAAAAGGATTTGTTTTTTCTGCCTACTCTGTGAAGAGAGCTCACTGAGACTTAGTATGAGGCTCAGAGCTACACCCCTAGGCAGCACAAAGTCTGAAAAACATGAAAGCTGAAACTTAAGGCATCAGGATTGAGCCCCTTCCCTCCCAGGCACTGCCCCCCAGACCAACATCTCTCTGTTCAGAAGACTCTTCTTAAACTCCCTAAATTTTCCCTTTGCTTGCTTTCAAGCTGTCATTTCTGCTTCCCCTCCCAGCACGGGTCCATTGCGTGGTTGACACCTCCAGGAATCAGCTCTTAACCTTTACAGACACATTAAAGCACTGAAGTGAGACTAATCCAGCACTAGTCTGGGGGCTGCACTGCCTTAAGCCACTGCTGCAGCTTTGAAAGCAAACCAGCCATCACCTCTCTCTTACAAGAGGCTTGGCTGGGGATCAAAGTCCAGGTGGGGTCGTAGTGAAGAGCCTTTTTGTCTTTGACAGGTTGTCACTCCCTGTAGTTCATCCCTAAGACCTGGAGATGCAATCAGTGGACACAGGAGGGAAGTGTCCAGCCTGTTCCAGCCTGGCTCCTCCATGTGCCTTCTGAGAGAGGATTGTGGCTCAGTTCTTGTCCCCACAGCTTAAAATACCCTGGGGTTGGCTGTCAGGTCTCCTGGCCTGGCACTTGAAACCCATTGAGGGTTTCCTGCCTCTTCAGCAGCCTTTGCACCGAGGCACAAATCATTCCCTGCCCAAGGCAGTGGTGGATTCCCCATCCCTGCAGGGATTTAAATGCCCTGTGGATGTGGCACTTGGGGACATGGCTCAGTGGTGGGCTTGGCAGTGCTGGGAGAAGGGTTGGACTTGATGATCCTAAAGGACTTTTTCAACCTTAATGACTTGATGAGTCTACGAATCTCCTGAGAAGCTGTCTAGGAATTTCTCAAGGCAAACTTTCATTTCCCTGCTGGAAAATACCAGTTCAGCCAAAAAAAAAAAAAAAAAAAATTCCTTTTCTATGAAGGGGTTTATTCCAATAACATCTCCAGCAGGAACAATTCCTCTGAACTAATACTCCGGTGATCAGGGAATTATTTAGGGGTTACTATTTACAGGTTTTCCCCCCGTTATTGGTGTCCCTGTGGGTGTGATATGCTCCAGTATCCCATCAAATCACTGGATGGTTTGGGTTGGGACCTTAAAGACCACCCAATTTCAACTCCCTGGATGCCTTTTCATCTCCAGCAGCGATTAGGAAAAAGTTGTGAGAAACATTACTAATTTCCAACATTGGAAGCATCCAAATGGGCAAACAAAAATATGTGGATGCACAAGGGATTGCATGAGGAATATTTACATCCCACAACACCCAGGGACTGCCCCTTCCTTGTCCTTACCTGCCCTGCTGCCAAGGTCTTGCTGGTGTTTCAGACTGGAGCTTGGCTCTAGATCCAACCAGGAAAACCACACTGCTCAGGTTAATGGTGCCACTGAAGGGATTTGTCCAGAAGGACATGACTTTTCCTAGGAGCAGGGCTTTCCTGAAGGATCTGCTCCTCTTCCTGCCCTCAAGGTGAGTTTCTGGCCCAGGGCTCCACTGCCTTGCTGTTTCCTGGCTGGATCATCCTTGTGCAGAGCTGGCTGCAGCTCCTTCCCATGGCCCTGGCCTCCATCCATGGCTATAGGAGGACTCTGCAATGCCCAGATCCTCCTGTGCTTCTGTTCCCTGGACCAGAGCCCAGCCCAGTTTCCCTCTCTGTCCCTCTTTTCTGTGAATGAAGTGGAGGGGTTTGGCCAGGAGCCAGAACCCTCAGGGCTTTTATCAATGGGATCAAGGGTTTGTCAGATTGGTGAGGATGAGTCACGGCAGAATCCCGTTACTGCTGGTCACTGCCTCTCCTGGTGCAGGTCAACCTGCAAGTCAGGGATCTGCAAGGAACAGGTTTGCTTGGAGCCCCTGGAACACTCCTATGGATGCACTCACAGGTGGAGGGACAGGACAAGTGAAAATGGCTTCAGACTGAGAGAGAGTAGGGTTAGATGGGATATTGGGAAGGAATTGTGCCCTGTGAGGGTGGGGAGGCCCTGGCACAGGGTGCCCAGAGAAGCTGTGGCTGCTGCTGGATTCCTGGAAGTGTCCAAGGCCAGGTTGGACAGGGCTTGGAACAACCTGGGATAGTGGAAGGTGTCCCTGCCCATGGCAAGGAATGAGATGAGCTTTACTTTCCCTTCCAACCCAAACCATTCTGTGATTCCATGGTGACACGTGTGCTTGCTGGGACAAGGTGGCATCCTGCACCTCCTCCCAGGGACAGCCATGTGGGGATGTGGTCCCTTCTTGGAGAAGGACATGAGGAGGTGACTCCCACAGGGAAGATCCAAAAATAGGATTCAGCTGAGCTCTGTCTGATGCCACAGCTTTTCCATGGAATGGTTGGGGTGATGGGCACAGCAGGGAGGGGACACAGCCACCAGCACCAGGACACGGTGGCTGATCCATCAGACAGGGTTCCTGTCCCATCTGTAGCTCAGATCACTGGTGTGATCAAACAGCTCTTTTTGCCATGTCCTGAAATTCACTGGCTGCAACAAAGGTATTGCCAATTTCAGCCTCTCCAAGATGCACACCAAGCCCTCAGAAAGTAACAAAAACCATGATCTGAAAGGTCATTTCCAACCTAAATGATTCCATCATTCCATGGTTTAAAATCCAGGCAAGCAGAGAAGAAGTCATCAGCACTCCATTTCTTCATCATTATTTTTTTCCCCTCAGGTGTTGCAGCCTGGAGGAAAATGTTGAAGTCAAACCTCACCTCAGAGACATTTTAAATGCTTCTCTTTGCCTGAGAGGTGCAAAATTCTGTTTCTGAAGTTTTCCTGTTTGGTTTTGGCCAGTCTTTCACCACAGCTTTATGTTTATTTCCTAAGGAAGCCAGACCTACGTAGGGACGGAGGGTGGACCCCTCAAAACTTTTAATACTGATTTTTCAGAGGATAAATCCTTCAACTTTCACACAACCAGGCACATGGAAAGAGAATAAGAAGCTCAGTACCCTCAGTGAAGGAAAATGCACCATTGGATCATATTTCCTCCTAAATTCCAGCCAAACCTCCTATCAGAGAAAGTTGGTGAGTGTCACAGACTTGGGTAAATCTTTTGTTGGAGTTTGTGCTTTACTGGATGCTGGAGAATCCACCATCCCTTGGAAACCAACCTTGCTTTGTTCTTCTACTCACAGAGCAATTTGTTGTCTTAGCTGTAGAGTGGGGAGAGATCTGGATGTGATTTCGTGTTGGAGAATGTAAAGGAAAACTTTGGGAGGCAAATGGGAAAAGCAGGGGTTTTTTTGATCTCTGGGATACTGCAAGAACTGGGATTTCCACATCTTCAGCCACCAGGCTCATCCTGAGCTGGCCTGAGCTTCCTCCTAATTTAATACCTGAGGAGGCTGATTTCCATGAGCTCATCTCCCCTTTGCCCCAGGCACATTTAACAAAGCTGAGAAACCTTTTCTTCCTTTAAATCCATGAATTCCCATCACCCCTCAAACAGCCTCCTTCGGTCTGCACCCCATCCCTGCCCCACACCCCATGTGGGACCACAGCACGGGGTGGGATGGTGGCAGTCCTGAACTTCCACCTTGTCCCTCCAAATGTCCCCCAAGCTCTTGGGAATCACCCAGCCCAGTGATTGCACTTCCAGCTCCCACTCCAGAGCATCTGTTTCCCTTCCCCTGGGTGCAGTGAGGTTGCTGGAGCTTCCCACAGCCCTTTCAGACAGCACCAGCCTCCTCTCCCTGCCAGGCCCTCTCTCTCCCACCCCTGGTGCCTGTTTAGACCCATTAAGTTTTTAATCTGTCTTGTGTTTACAGTCTCCACTTAATGCTGCTCCATTCCTACCTTCTTCTGTTTAATTCCTGCTCCCCACTGGTGATTCAGCAGCAGAAAGGCAAAGGGTCCCTCTGGGCTCTAGGGTTTTGCCTTTGGAGGGTTTTTTTTTTTTTTGAGCATTTCCTGAAATGTTCACCCTAGCTGGGGTCTCATTTGTTGCCTGTGGGGCTGGGCCTATTCCCCCACAGCAGAAATGGGCTGATGGGTGGTGCAGGAAGACTCTCCTGGGAAGGCCTCATCCCAGTTGTCCCAGTGGCATCTTCTCCATGGCAGGAGAAGTGGTTGAAGTCTCCAAGTGTTGAAGCTTCAATCACCTGCCACCCTGACAGCCCAGGGCTCTCATTCTGGCCAGGCCTGGGAGGGTTGGGAAGGGGCAGAAGGACCCCATGTCCCACAGGGGTGCAGGATGTTTGAGGTGTAAATCCTTGCTGGATCAGGAGCTGGAGGAGTGTTTGCAGTTTGGGCAGCCCAAGGACAATACCTCAGGGCCTCGGAGAAGAGGCTCTGGATAGTTCATAGACACAGATGTTGCTTTTTCCTGATTTTTCCCCAGGTGCCAAATGCCACCAGAGATGCCCTCAGGCTGGTCCCTGCCACTCCAGAAGGTCAAAGCTGCTCAGTTCAGGGTTGACCCAAATAAAACTCTGCCCATGTTTTAATTTCAGTGAGCAAAACCTCTTCCACCCAACCCAAATTTCTTGCTTTTCCTCACCTCCATTTCAGCAGCTGCACTGGAATGCCATGTGTCCCACCATCCACACAGACAGGATCACCAAAGGACTCATCATTCCTGGCTCATCCAACAGGAAACTGAGTCACAGGCTGGTGAGAGCAGCATCCAACAGGCTTTGCTGGGTTAAAACTGTGCAAGGGACAGTTCCAGCAGGTGACAGCAGGAACGGTGCAATCCCTGTCCCTGCTTCCTTCACTGGCACAGACAAAGCCTTTCTGTCCCATCCCTACCTCTGCTCCATCCTCTATATTTCAGGCATCTTTCTCTCCAACAACTCCCAGCCCTGCCCAGGCATTTACCCAGCAGAAATAGGACTTTTAATTACTATTTTTTATGACTTCCTTTTCATAATTGCACTGGAGGCTCTCTGCTGTTCTGCTTTAATCTGCATCCTGAGAAATCGCTTTCTCAGGCACGATCCACTGGATGGGAAAGGGAAATGAGGATTTCAGAGTGCAGCCATGGGCTTGTTGGCAGCAGAAAACTGGGATCCACTGTAGGCTTATCACAGAATGCTTTGGGTGGGAAGGGACATTAAAGATCATCCCATTCCACCCCCTTCCATGGGCAGGGTCACCTTCCACTATCCCAGGCTGCTCCAAGCCCCATCCAGCCTGGCCTTGGACACTTCCAGCCACAGCTTCCCTGGGAAACCTGTGCCAGGGCCTCAGCACCCTCACAGGGAAGAATTTCTTCCTAAGATCTAATCTGAATCTCTCCTCTTTTAGTTTAAAAACCATTCCCCCATGTCCTTTCCCTATCTGCCTGAGGATCTCCTCCCAAAAACTTGGAGGGAGTGGACAAAGTCCTGCAGACCCCCCTCATCTGACTGATCCCCACCCAGCTGCTGATGTTTCCACAACATCCAGCACTTTGGTGCACATGATGCCTTGGAGGCTAGAGAAAATAAACAGAATAAAAGCAGGTATTTATTGAAGGCCTTCAACAGGCACACCTTGGGCAGTCAGAAGCCTCCGAGGGGCTGCACCCAAGATGGGCAATGGTCACAGGTTTTTCATACAGTTACAAGTTTGGTCTATTTATATATCAGGGATTAATCCTCCAATTGCAGCTTCAGGTGATGAATACACCCCCAGTTTGCTTCTCCCCCCAGCTCACTTTTGTTTATACTTTTTGGGGCCTGAGATAGTGAGGTGTCTCTGAGTCCCAGGCCTAGAGAGGGATTGTTTTGTCTGAATAAAATGGGAGAACAGCAGCTGACAGGCTATGGAGCTTTAGAGTTATGCACTAAAGAATTTGCAGGATTGCAAATATATGAAAAATACAAGAGCTGAAGTCCTAGGGCATCACACACAGAGGCGTTAATTGGATTGAAATATCAGTGTTAAGACTTTAATGCCCTTTAACTTCCCCTCTCTCCACCCCATTGCTTCTCAGTGTCCCTGTCTTTATCAGCTGTCAGGATCTGGGGTTGTTCATTGTCTGCCATCCATGGAGGGGGATCATTTTACAGGAAAGCCTCCAGACAATGCCAACATTTATTCCTCAACATGAAGAAATAGAAGTGGATTTTTCAGAGGGCCAAGGGTGCTCAGGGTGGGGATGAGGAGCAGCTTAAGAATGGAAGAGTTTGTGGGTTTGGTTTTTAAAAGCTGCTCAGCCCTCAGGCCTGGTGCACCGGGGGAAAGAGGAGACTTGGTGCAGTAGACACTGAAAGGATGGCTGTCCCTGCTGTCCCAGGGAAATGGCACAGGTTCATGGACACCTCAGCTCTGGGAGGTGGGTGAGGTCTGCTGCTCAGACCAAAGTGTCTGAAAGAGGACACTGAGGCCAGAAAGAACCTTCTGTCAGCTGTGGGGACACCTCCAGTTGTCCCACCCATGAGAGGTGTCCAAGACACACAGGAAGAGCCACCTTTGGAGGCACCCCTGCTGCAGGTGACATCTCAGGTGACCAAGTGAGTTACCTAGGGGGCTCCTGGCACAGTGGAATTACCCAGATAGCAAAGCCAGTTCTTTACAAAAAGCCACAAGATCCAATCCTCAACACCTGTCCTGTTCTGGGCATCCCACAGAGGGTTTCCCAGAGAAACTGTGGCTGCCTCATCCCTGGAAATGTTAAAAGCTGGGTTGGAGAGGGCTGGGAGCAACCTGGGACAGTGGGAAGTGTGACTGGAACCCTTCCAACCCAAACCATTCTGTGATTCTGTGGTAACCCAGCATGACCTGCATGGAACTGGGACAAATAGCCAGCCAGGCACTTCCTGGAGTGGATATTCCCACCATCAGGACACGGGGCTGGGAGAATGGGAATTGTGTGGTGAATCACAAAGCTCCACCACACAGCCAGCTCCAAACCCTGCAAGAGAGGATCCTTCTCACAGCAGAACCCCCAAGCCATCAGATTTCTTTTAGACTAAAGCAGCGTGTAATATATAATTGATAATGGTTATTCCTGGTGCACTCCTTGTAATGAAATTTTAATGCTGGGGACAGCTCAGCGTGTGCGTGTGTGTGTGTAATGTAGAGCTGGGTCCTCGTGCTGTTAAACACAGCTCCTCAGCCTTTGTTCTGGCAGCTGGGATCTCAGCTGGCTTCTCAATGTCAAAGAGGACAACCCCACATCCAGCTGGTGCCAGAATTCCCACCGAAACCAAGAGTCCAGAGCTCGGAGTGGATGCTGTTCCCAAGAGTTAAAACATAACTCCACCTGATACCCAAGAGCTGCCCCTGTCAGTCCCTTCCTGGGTGTTTGGCTGCCTGTAAATAACATTTCCATCACCTTTGGGTCCTGTTAAGGAAGAACTCAGCTGGAAGCAGGAGGATCTCACCCCACAGAAAGCTGCCTTTCAGTGAGCAGAGCTGCCTTCCTCCTGTCACTGATAAAAGTATCTGGGAAAAAAATTCCAGCAGTGACTGTGCAATGCCTTTGCCTTTCCTTTAAGGGGGGGTAATTAACTCCCTCTCCCACGGTCTGAGGTTCACACTGAGCTGTGTTTTCCCCTCCTCTGGTTTATTTCCATGGCCCAGGGCAGGCAGCAGTACATGGAACTCTCTACCTGCTCATGGCCAGCCCTAAGTCCTGGAAAGCAGAGGGATCTTGCCTTCAGATCAGGTTTGCCCAGACTCTTGGGAATGAGGAAAATAAGTGATCATTCCCTTCTCTTTTCTACCCACTGTGATATTTGGGAGGATGTAAGGTCAGGGGCAGCCTATCAGCTGGACAACCTGATCTAGGTGGTGATGTCCCTGCTCTTCCAGGGGCTTCAAAGCTCCCTTCCAACCCAGAGTGTTCTGTGATCAGTGTCAGCTCCAAGGAGCAACTGGTCCTGGGTCCTCTTTGGGATTTATATGGTGGGACAATTTGGAACAGCATTCATTAGTCTGTGCCAAGGCTGTGCTGGGAACAAAATCCTCCCCACACCCTTCCAAGCATTGGGATGTGGAGAAAACCTGCAAGAGTTTGGATGTTTTATTTGATTGTTTTCCTGTGCTCCAGGTTACAGAGATAACAAATTTACCAACCATTATCAACACAACTAAACCAGTTGTGCTTATTTCAGGGGTTGGGTTGGATACCAGGGGAAGGTCCTTCCCCCAGAGGGTTGTGGGGCACTGAAAAGATTTCTCAGGGAATGGTGACAGCCCCAAGGCTGCCAGAGCTCCAGGAGCATTTGGACAACACTCTCAGGGTGGGATTTTGGGGTGTCTGTGCAGGGCCAGGGGTTGGACTGGATGATGCTGGTGGGTCCCTTTCATCTCAGACATTCTGTGATTTTTATGATTCCAGGTGGTTCCTGCCCTTTATTCCCACCCTGTGGCCGCTTCCCTGGGCACAGCCCTCGCTCTCTGCAAACACCCCCAGCAGTGTCTGGGTCTCTACAAGGTGGCTTCATGCCCTTGGTGACTGTTCAGCCAAAATAACCAGAGTTTGAGTCTGTCCCCTGGGACAGGGGTGAGCAGCTGAGAGGGTTCAGAGTCACTGCTGCTGCTCTGGGCACTGGCTGTGACATCGCTGGGGCACGGAGGAGCTGAGAGCACTGCCAGCACACTCAGGTTTGCCCAGGCCCTGCCAGGGCTGAGTGATTGATTACTGTGGCTGCTAAATGGAACAGAGTGGCAATTGTCAGTGGTAATTGGAGCAGAGAACACAAGGGCTGGGGTTGAACCTTCACATTTCTGTTTTTGCCACCATCCCCAGAGCCTTTTCAGCCCTGGCCAGATTTAGCCAAACCATCCCTGTGTCCGCTCAGGAGTTTGGCATGGGCCAGGGATCATCCCCAACAGGTGGCTGGGATGCAGCCACTGTCTTTAGGAGGGTGGGGAAGGTTAATGGTGTGAACGTGGCCAGGTCTCAGGGATGGAGATCAGGCTCCAGCATGGATTTATTGTGGAGGTGTAACTCCAGCATCAAGCTGGGTGGGAGAGCTGGGGGTGTTCACCTGGAGAAGGATCCAGGGAGACCCCAGAGCCCTGTTCCAGGGCCTAAAGGGGCTCCAGGAGAGCTGGAGAGGGACTGGGAACAAGGGATGGAGGGACAGGACACAGGGAATGGCTTCCCACTGCCAGAGGGCAGGGATAGATGGGATATTGGGAAGGAATTCTTGGCTGTGAGAGTGGTGAGGCCCTGGCACAGGTTTCCCAGAGAGGCTGTGACTGCCCCTGGATCCCTGGAAGTGTTCCAGGCCAGGTTGGACAGGGTTGGAGCAACCTGGGATAGTGGGACGTGTCCCTGCCCATGGCAGGGGGTGGAACAAGTTGAGCTTTAAGGTCTCTTCCATCCCAAATTATTCTGGGATTCTTTGACTCTATGGTCACCTCTGACCTGAGCACTGTGGGGGTTTTCCCTTTTGCCTTTCCTGCATCCCAACCTCTCTCAGCACCCGCCTCTTGCAATAACCATTCCCAGGAGCTGGATCAAAGGGACAATCCCCGACCTGGCAGCCTTCTCCCGGCTCCAAGATCCAGCTGCACTTTGGAGCTTCCTCCAAGCACCCATCCCGAGGCTGCTGGCTCGGTGGTGAGCCCGCTGAGCCCCGCGTGGGATGCACAGCACCGCGGGCTGTGCGTGGGGCTGGGTGGGAGAGCGCTGCGATGGAGAGGCTCGTGTGAGCCAAGCGTTGTCACGGAAACGGGAGGCTTGGCGAGGAGGCGGAGAGGGGATGCCGAGAGTGCGGAGGATTCGGGGAGGCAGGGGGGCTCTCCCATCATCCCTCCGTGCAGAGATTCCCCCAAAGGAAGAGACATCTCCCTGCTGCTTTCCGGAGCTTGCTGGCTCGGCTCCTCCTCCCTGGAGTCGATGGATTTGTCTGCACTGCTCCTTCTCCGAGTAAAACCATTCCTCCCTTTACCACGAAAAAAAGAGAGGAAGAATAAAAGTGGGCAGGATAGTGAGGGAAGAAAGAAAAAGAAGAATTAAAAGGAGCAGGAAAGTGAGGAAAGAAAGAGGATCCAGAGGTGTACAGAAGAGTAACACTGAATTCCCACTGTGCCCATCCCTGTGATTCCTCCATGGCAGGGTGGCACTGAAGGCT
This sequence comes from Cettia cetti, assembly GCA_013401135.1. Classification (NCBI taxonomy): domain Eukaryota; kingdom Metazoa; phylum Chordata; class Aves; order Passeriformes; family Sylviidae; genus Cettia; species Cettia cetti. The sequence continues at coordinate 1,597 of VZUI01019597.1, read as the reverse complement.
CCAGTGGAGCATCATCCATCATCCCCTGAGTGCTCTGAGGCAAACACAGCCACTCCTCCCTCTGCCTTCCCCAAAAAACAGCCTGGTCCCCTCCTTGCCCCAGCTCAGGGAGCTCTGGGAGGTGGGACAGCGTGGAGGTGACACAGGACCGTGGCCATGGTGGGCAGGGCACAGTCCTGGTGTGGGAGTGGGGGCTCTGTCACTTTTCCATCCTTCTCTGTGGCTCTGTTGACCATTGGGATGTTTGGCTTTCCCCCAGGGACACCCTGAGGAAGTCACCAAAGGCCTGGCTGTGGTTCTGGGGTGACAGTGGCACGGAGCAGAGGCTCACACGTGGACATCAGGGTGTGCAGAGGGAATTCCACACGGCATCCATGGTGTCACCCTGGGAGCAGGACTCTGGGGCACCCCCAGGTTCAGCCATGGCTGGGTCTGGGTGGGTATGAGCTGTGCCAGGGCCTGTGTCAGCAGTTGGGGTGGGGTGGTCAGACCCTACAGGCACAGCAGTAACTCAGGACTGGCTCTTGCCTCATGGCTGAGGTGGAGGACAAGACTCCTCAGAGAGATTCCCCTCATGGCCCAGCTTCTCCAGAGCTTCCCACACCTACAGCTGCCTTGATGAGGATTCTCCCATCATTTTCCACACTATTTTGGGGGCAGGGCACTAAAATCTGTAAGTGAATAGCAGAAGGTAGAGTGAGGGAATTGCATTTACTAAAAGAGTGGATGAGACCACCGTGAAGAAATGAAGTTCTCTGGTGTTATTCCTTAACTGTGAGGTTGAAAGTCCTCACAGCAGGGGCTGGGGGACAAGGATGTGCCTGAGCAGTGGGGCATTTACTGCACAAAGAACAGCACAAGGTCTTACTTGTGGGTTCAACTGAAAATTTTGGCCAACTCAAGGAGTGAATTCCTATCCAGGTTTGGGATGGGTGTTCCCACACCAAGGGTGGGGAGGCCCTGGCACAGGGTGCCCAGAGAAGCTGTGGCTGCCCCTGGAGCCCTGGAAGGGTCCAAGGCCAGGCTGGACAGGGCTTAGATCAGCCTGGGATAGTGGGAGGTGTCCCTGCCCATGGCAGGGGGTGGAACCAGCTGATCTTTAAGGTCCTTTCCCACCCAAACCATTCCGGGATTTCAGGGTGTCAGGAGTCAAGAGTGCAGCCAAGGGAGAGCCCCAGCAGGAAAATGCATCCATGGCTGAAAACATCCCTCCATTGGGACTTCCAATCAATCTTTAAACATAGTGGAAATCACAGGCATATTTATTCATGTTCAGTTCTTAATCCTGCACTGAACCTGATGGTGGTGATGGATATTAGAGCTGATTGGACATGGCTGATAATTATTATTATTATTATTATTTTGCCAGCTGCAGGGTGTGTGACTGTCTCTTGCAGCACTCTGCCTCTTCTCTGCTTACTCCTGGGAACCTGCTCCAATTTAGTCCAGGAAACCTGGAATTACTCCTTAGCAAGATCCTTTTGTTATTTTGTTATTTTTGCTAGAAGACTGGGCTAGGTCAGCCTTTTTTTTTTTTTTTTTTTTTTTTTTTTTTTTTTTTTTTTTTTTTTTTTTTTTTTTTTTTTTTTTTTTTTTT
>VZUI01019594.1:0-40645 GCA_013401135.1 Cettia cetti | reverse complement strand
AAGGTACAGAACTTAACATACAGCATAAACAGAGCAGACAGCTGGGGATACAAGCATCAAAAAGTCACCCCAGGACAAGTCTTTAAAAGAAAACTGAAGCGATATAATGAAAACATCTTGAAATTTTAGAGTGACACACAGTCATTCTGTGTGCCTTCTGGGAAAGAAGCTGTTTATAAAACGCTAGCTCATCCTGAAGGGAGATTTATTTTAGATGTTGAAATGAGTGTGAGCAATGAGACATTGGAACAGGCTCTTGTGGGACACTGGATTCCCTGTTCCTGGGGCACTTAGGGAAGTGTTTGTCCACAGTGACCGCTGCAGGCTCAAGTCCAGCCTGAGGCAGAGCAGCTGTGGCTGCCTCCCAGCCAGGCTTTCTCATGGCTTCTGGGAGACCACTGTGTTTCTATGAATGAACAAACCTATGTACAGGCTTGGTATGCATCCACAATAGAAATAAATTCAGTAAAACCATCTTTGGAAGAGTGAGGCTCTTTGCTAACATGAATCCATTTAGGGGTTTTTGCCCACCATGTTCTAGATCTGTGGTTTGCAAATTGCAGATGTAGGACATTTCAAGTTGAATGAAAAGATTTTAAAAAGTGTTCAAAGAAATGTACGTATAAGGGACTATCTCTGTTGAGTGAAGTTTTAATCCACTTTAAACCACTGCTAAATCTTTTCTTTTTTTTTTCTTTTTTTTTCTTTTTTTGCCATTGTTGCAAATCTATCTTACCCAGTCCTTACATCTTACCTTTGAAAGACTCTTCTGAAGCAAGAGTTATTTTATTCACAGGTCTCTATTTGTTTGCAGGTCCTTACTGCAACAGGACCTGGGATGGCTGGTTGTGCTGGAGTGATGTTGCTGCCGGAACCGTGTCGGTTCAGCGTTGTCCTGACTACTTTCAGGATTTCAACCCATCAGGTATGAGTGCATTGACTTCTACATCAGTGTATTTCTTACTGAAATGAGAGCCTGGGGGCTTGATCTTCCTTGTTTGCCTCATTCAAGTCATTTAATGCTGCAGGATTTCAGAAACTCAAGACCCACTATTTGCATTTTCTTTTTATCACATAGAAAACTGACAAGTTACTTATTTTCTTTTCTGAACTGTGTCCCTGAGGGATTCTGTAGATTAGGGAGTAGGAATTGAAGTTAGATCACACATTTTTCCTCTTAGAGATGAGCTTTTCTGACAGACAAGCAGAAATATGACTTAGTCCTTTACCTCAATTTCACAGTTGAAGTTGACAAAAGTTGTCCCACTTTGAATCACTCTGTTTCTATGAGCATGTGGAAAATGTCATGGATTTCTTTGTATTTCCCAAGGTCTTTTCATGCCTCTATTTGATGATAGGGATCATGTTTCCAGCAATTTCCAGTTTGGTTCTTGAGCAGTTTTTCTATTTATGTTTTCCTGCCTGTCCAGTACTAATTTATTGTGGTAGGATGTTAGGCTTCAGTTTCCATCTTGGATGTTAAGCAAGCCATTTAAATATTCTTGTCACTTCATCTGGTAGTTCTCTAACAGTTAGTTCAATGTATTTTGATACTTACTGGATTGGAGAGGGAACATCTATTTGTTTTCTTAAGGAAAATCACATCATCAGTTGCCCTTGCCAAGCAAAAGCAACAGCCTCAAGTTTCTCAGAATTCATAGTAACAAGCAAAGTCTCTCTAGTCATATTAATAAAGCTGTCATTTGTTTGCCAATCTTTATTAAATACTTGGCATCAAGAAACAGAATTTCAGTGCTGACTGTTGTGTTTTTCTTTCATTTTTGTTTTTCATTCTGTCAACTTTTGATTGCAGAAAAGGTTACGAAGATCTGTGATCCAAATGGGAATTGGTTTAGACACCCAGAAAGCAACAGGACATGGACAAACTACACTCAGTGCAATATCTACACACATGAGAAAGTGAAGGTAGGAGAGGAATGAGTGCCTGGTACCCATGTCAAGAAACTGAACTGAGAATCTTTACAAGTTTCCAAACTCAAAAGGCAGCAGAGTTGATGCAACAGTGCTTTGAGCAGTTTTCTGTATACTGTATATCAAAAGTAGGCTCTGTACTTGTGTGGGTCTATGTATAGATGCTGTTTTTATAGACTTCAGTTTATCTTGAACATGCCCATCCATTAAGATTTAGAAAAAGAAAAAATCTCTAAATGACCTCTTAGAGTTACTTTGTGATATGTGAGGATACAATGGAAAAAATTGCATATTTTTCCCCATTCCCCAAGTCTATGTCCACTCATATTCTTTATGTTTATGAACCATTCAGTCATGGGAAGAAGCAATTAATTGAAACGGTAAGTTCCCAAGAACCAGGACTACAGACCACAGACCAGGACAGGCTGTAAATTAGTTTGGACCTTATGTTAAAGGGCTCAGTAGTAGCAGACTGTGCCAAGAAATCTGACCTGTAATAGAGTTTCTCACTTACCATTGCTGTAGAATGCCTTAGGGTACTTACCTGAAAACTATATTGGGCAAAAGATGGTTACAGATGATAAGGCAATTTGTTACTGCTTTTTCTCAAATCATGAGACTTTGATTTTGCTAATGGCCGTTTAATTCTATGAGCAGAATTGCCTTAGTTCATTGATCCTTGCTAATATTTGGCTGGGAATGGAGGATATTACTCAGAAAGGAGTAGATCTATGATGATCCCTCTTTATGAATAACGAGGTAGTTTCCCTCAGGCTGTTTGGCCAGCATATTTCAACTCTGTCACAAATCTGAAGCCCCTGCATGGAATATCAGCCAAAGAAAGGCTTGCTGCAGTTGTGTGCTGCCATGCTCAGCAGCTCCATCTCCTCGCCGTGCTTGGGAGGCAGGTGAGACACTGCACAGTGCCTGTTGTGCACTGTTCATTCTCACTGTTACTGCCCTCAGCACTGCCTCTAGCTCTACCATGCTTTGGTGCGCCTTCCAAACTGTGGGGCAACCTCTAAATCCTCACAATGCACCTCTGCCTGGATTGGTCACTGAGTGAGGGGCTGATACAGGACAGGGACCCCACATAGAGTGGCTGTTGTCATTTATACATCTCAAATTTTAGCATTTTGGGGTAAAGCTTGATTTCGCTTGCTCACAAATTTTTCACTTCCCAAATTTCTCAGTAAGTTCCACTTACACCTACTGCATTGCTGGGTTTTTTGTTTTGTTTTGTTTTGTTTTGTTTTTTTAATTAAGTAACTTAAAAAATAATTAAATTTGAAAATTTCTAGCACACATCAAGACCTGCTCTTGTGTCATTTTACAACCTACTTAAAGCTTTACCTGTTATATTTTTATATTCTCTCAAAAGTCAGTATATATAGCAAGCTGCAATTACTCTGTCCTGACTTAAAATGATAAGTTCAGGGGATACACAGATTTGCAGGATGTGAGCATTTGGAGGTGTGCTCTAAATCTCCCTGTGGAGCCCAAATAGTTGTACTTTATTGTGAGAGTATAAGGTTCAACCTGAAAATCTTCATTCCCTTATGTGCCAAATGGTAACCTTACATTTAATGCAGCAAGGATTTTTTGCAAGACAGATTCCATGACTGAAAGGAAAGGTTTGTTACTTTTTGATAAAGCTAATTAGGTAATTAATATATTAGCTACAAGAATTAATGATAACATGAACATATTCCAAATATTATATCATCTGTTCCTTTTTTTGCCTTTTGTATCTACCCAGATTTTCATAATTCCATAATTGGAATTTCATAATTTCATAATTGGCAGTAGGCTTATTTAACATAATATTGAAACATAATTATGACTATTTAACGTAATAGTCTTCACTATTTTTGAGTCATTGTTAATTTTTTTCATGCCCTTCCTGAAATGCTCAATAAAAACTGAATTTCCAGTACCATAATCATAGCTCTCTTTGAAGGAACTATCTTTAAATGCTGAAAGAAAATCTGTGGGGGAAAAAATTACATAATTCATATAGGAAGCACGTGCTTTGCTTAGGAGTTGTGTTAAGAGAGGAATCAAGCCTCAGACAGCAGTGCACCCAGTACAGGAACTGAAATAGCCAGATTTTTATAAATACTCAGAAAAAACCCACAGCACTGTATATTGGAAACTTGGTGTTTTAACTGGTCAGAGGTAAATTTTAGTGATTACTTCAGTTAATCTGCTGTGTTCCCTACAGAGAGAGATTTTAGTAGGGTGGGTTTTGGCAGGATTGCGGGCTTGTTCCATCATTACCTGAAATCGTTTGGGGGTTTTTAGCTGCAAGAAGAGATGTATAAATATGTGTTTTATCAGCAGTAGCTCTGTCTGAGTCACTTGGCCTTGTTTTTGTGTTGCAGACTGCTCTGAACTTGTATTACTTAGCCATCATCGGACACGGTCTTTCAATTGCATCCCTTCTGATTTCTCTTGGCATATTCTTTTATTTTAAGTAAGTATATTTGAATCCTTCATCAAATCCCAGTGGTTCCCACAATCCTGGTTTCAGTGCCTTGGAACACCAGCCATCCAAGTGAAATTAGATGGAGCAGGAAGGTGAAGAAAGCCAGTATATAGGTTTGCCATTGGACTTTAGGTTGTAGCAAAAATGGAGGTTTCTTTTCTCAGAAATCTAAAATAAAAAACCTGCAACCCAAAAACTGTAAAATACATTGAAAATAGGAAGTGGGAAGATGTTTGTTTATTTTGGGTTTGTGAAGTGTGGATTTTTTAGTGATAAATGACAGTATGGGTACTAGGAATTGGACTCAGTGATCCTTGTGGGTCTCTTCCAAGTCCTGATGTTCTGTGTTATGCCAAGCATCAACTGAACTAAAGAGCAAGTGGAAACAAAAATAGTGATGACATTTGATAGGTACAGTAACATTCCAACATGGTACTCACAAAATATGACAACTGTAAGGGAAGTAAGGCCAAGGGCTACAGTAGAAATGGAAATAATAAAAATAATCCCATTTTTTGATTCACAGTATTGTGCACGACAGGCTTGTCATCTGCTGACTAACAGTTACTGTGTCACCTTCTTGAAAGGAAATTTGACCTGTGTATCACCACTGACCCAACAAAAAATATAAGGCCTTTTAAAATTAGTCTTATTACTTCATATTTGGTGGCCTTTCTTTCCTTCCCTGTGAAAGGCTCCTTTTCTTTTCCTTTAAGAAGCTGCTGAGGCCTGGTGGAAAGGTGAACCCAGGAGTGCTGCCACATGAGCAGAGCTGAGAAAGACAAGCTGTTCCCTGTGCCAGCTGCTGCTGTGCCCAGTGTGGGCTGCCCCAGTCAGCCTGGTTTAATCATTCCATAAACACCTCCTCCCTGGCAAGGCACATCTGCTCCTCACACTCACCTACTCCTGCCCCTGAACCCTGCTGCCTCACTCCAGCTTCCATTTCCTCCTGACATTTAAATAGGAATAGCAGATACACTGGCAGTGGATGCTGCATTTCTCATTTTGTGGGCTTTTATTAGGTGGAGGCAGCTGATAAAAAGTTCTTTTTAGTCCCATCTGGCTGAAAGCAGTCCTTCCACTTTAGCTGTGCACTTCTTCCCCAGGCTTCCACAGCATTTCTGCAAATCCCCAACAAACAGGAGTGTTTCAACTTTGTAGCCTTTCTTTTGAAATCCAGTATTCAAGATGACATTTCAGCTTTTTCTGATCTCATTTCACGAGCAAAATACATACTGTTGTTTTTCAATCAATTTATTTTTGTACAATCAATGCTTCTCCTTTCCAAATTGACTTTCCTTCCACAAACTCAATGTGTGAAATGGCTCTGAGTCCTTATAAGAACTTGGATTTTGCATAAAAAGGGTTAGTACTATTGCAATAAGCATCACAAAGTGTAGCAGACTAAATATCTAATGTGACAGGAAAATGCTTTAAGACAGGGGGAAAGAAAAAGGTTTGGAGTAGGATATGATTTTATAAGTTCAGAGAGTCAAGCATGATTTCTCTATGAAAATACCATTCTATGAAAACCAACGTAATTTGGTCTTTGCTTGTGGCACTTACTGCAAAAGCAGGTGATCTGCTGTGCTGCCCTCCTGTGTCAGGTTTGTCTGACCAGCCAGGGATTTTCTGCTCTGGGAGCAGGATCATCCTTCCTCAGAGAACCACGTGGAATGAATCCAGACCCACAAACCACATCTTCTAGACTGTGGTTATGTTTGGATATAAAAGGAAATTACAAAATTCAAAGGAAGCTAAAGAAAGTCCTCTGCAAGCTGTTCTCTTGAGATGTACAGTTCCTCTAAAGTATTTTTAGTAGCAGGAGGGTATTTAAGGACCTAGATTAATACCAGGATGTATTATGTATCGGCTAAGGCTTGGATAATTATTCATAGCTTTAACAGGTGGACTTTTTTTTTTCCTATTGTGGGGGGGGTGTCTTTGAATATGTCATTTCCAAAACATTTATTCTGTAAGTCAACTGACAATTTCCAGACAACATTTGCTGGGTTTCTTATCATTGGGATATCTTCAGATTTGACTAGAAATTTGGAACTTTTCCCCAAAGGAAATATCAACTGTTTGGGATTTAAATTATTTTTTAGGACTACATTTTTTCTGCATTGTATGTTCACATTTTAAACTTTGTTTCTTCTTCAGAAAATTTTCTCCTTGGAAATACTTGTCCATCTTGTGACTTGTGTTCCCCAAGTGCATTGGAGTTCTTGGTTTAACAGAATGGAATGGGTCATAAACTTGGAACTCTGAATGTCTCTGAAAACTCATCTATGAGACATAAAAGTAATTTCTTGCAGTGTTTCTGCTTTCTCATTCTGTTACGTGCTCGAGATCATGCATGTGTTGCAAATGTTAAAATAATTGTATGGTTTTCATAAAGAATGAAAAATGAGGCAAGAGAATAATTTAGGATAAAGGGGAGCTACAGTTTCAAAGGTACCTCCACCCCTCCCAACAAAAACCAGAGCAGCCAAAAAAAACCCCAAACCCATCAAACCCACCTGAAATAAAGGAGTTGTTGATCAATGTCCTGTCGAATCCCATTTCAGCATTCACAGAGGGGAGCAGCTCTGTGTGTTAGAGAGAGAGTGGGCAAAGCACTGGTTATTGCATTGTTGTGGAGGCAGGAGCTGCCTAAGTCACTCAGTTAATGTCACCTGAACAGATCATTCCCCTTAGGTGCATATGTGGATCACTGGTTGAGTTTTGCAGTACTGAAATACCTGAAAAACTTCGATCTCAAACCCACTTTGGAGCTTTCGAAAAGCCCATTTTTCCCTTTTTTTTTTTCTTGGAGAAATATTGGAGAAATTATTTTTTCCTTAATTCCCAAGATATACAGGAGTCGAAAAAAAGAAGGGAAGTAGGTCATTTAGTAGGAAGTCTGTTTTTATTTTACTGCACATGGTTTAATTGAGGGGTTGGTCATTCAAATGTACTTAGATCATAAATATGAGAATTAAGTGATAAAGGATATTATGTCATTAAGAAAAACAGTCAGAAAAAAGGACTATAGGAAGGATAACAGAAGAGGGAGGGTGGGGAAGCTTAGGAAAAATCTTTTTATTAAAAAAAACAGTCTTAGTTTTTAAATGTCATCAGGCTTGCTTTTTGTTTCTTGTCCGGTGATCCTTTCAATCCTTTCATGCATGGGTGGAGGTGGGTGTGGATGGGTGTGTTTGAATATTCAACAGGAACAGCTGCGGGATGACCCGGGGAGATGGCCCCATTAGCTGTACGTGCTCTTCCTCGCCTGAGCCTTGAGTCTTAACAATAAGCAGACAGAATTCCAGAGTTTTTCAGGATTTGTTTACACAAAGCCCTTCCCTGGAATCTAGTATTGTCTCTCTTTTCATATATAAACCATACAGGGGAAAAAAACATATAAAAATACATTTTCAAAGAATTTAAGACCCTGCATGTTATAATAACTAAAGTTTACCTATTTGGGGCATTAAAACAAGACTCAAATAAAATATTTAAGAGCCTAACGGAATAGCTTTTTCCTCAAATTCATACACAAGCCTGTTTTCCATATTTTGGAGACTTTTTCTTTTGTATTTTCTTCAGCCAAATGACACGTGGCCACCAAAGTTTCCTGTAGGTCCCTGTGAAATGGCAGCCCTGGTTTCTAAGGGGTTTCCTTCCCCTGTTTTTAGTGCCATGGGCTGAGGCAGTCTCAGGGCTTGCACAGTGTGCACTGTGAGCTCAGCCCAGGGAGCTGTGGGGGCTTTGTACACTGCCCTTGGGAGAGCTGCAGAGGATGCAGCCAAGACCTGCCCTGTAGCCAGCCTTATGGGGCTGGCCTTTTTTCCCTTTGGGTCACCTTGATTGTGGTTCCACCTCTCAGCAGTTTTCAATACACTCCTCCAGCCTTTGTGAAGATTCCACATCTGCATTTCTCTGAAAAAATGGAAAGGTCTCCCTTCTATCCTCTCAAATTACAAATGAATCCCAATGTCCCTCCTTTATCTTTTTTTCCAGGCATGCTATTTGAAGAGGCCAGAAAAGTAGATTTATTTTTCTTTCCCCTTAGGTGACAGTTTAGACGTGTCCCCTGGTGTGCTTTTGAATGTGTTTCTGATTTCCCCCAGTGGCATGTGTGTAAGTGGTAGATTTTCTGCCCCAGCTGGTTATTCCAAAGTGTCAATCAGCTGCTCTCCATCTCTCTGGCCATTAACTGGAGACAGACAGGTGTGGGTGTAGAGCACAGACTCTGCAGCAGTCAATGCTGTCTCCCAAGCAACCCAGGAGTTCACTGGAAAAACTTGAATGAGAAGCAGTCCCTCTTCTAGGAACACACTAAGCTGTTCCTGCTTCCTCTACAGTGGCAGAAAACCAGAAAATTGCTGCACCTATGTTCAACATTGTTTGACATAGTTCAATCTGTGGGTTGGGTTTTTTTTTAAAGCCCTTCCAAAGATAATCTCTCTTTAATTTTATTGCAAGATTAAAAGCAAACCTTAAAAATTAACACAGTAAATGCAGTTCTTTAGGGATTTTATAATTATGTCCTAGGAATTGTTTATAACTTAGTTATACATAAAAGTCAGGGGAGATTTGCATTATTTTGCTTATTTAGATGTTTCTCTAGCTTTAGGCTGAAGGAAGAAAAATTACAAGGATATGAGTAACAGGAATTAATCCCCAAAAGATCTGAACAGTTTTGGGTAAATGGAAACAGGGTAGACAGCTTCATCAAACCACAGGTGTGATAGGCAATTGGGAAATTCTTCAGATAGTAACCAAAAAAAGAATAAATCTTCTGAAAATTATTATCAGCATTTAAATAATTTTCAGCTACAAAGCAGGTCCTTCATTATAAACATATTTGATCTAAATGTACTTGCTTTCTTCCTTTTGGTGTATTAAATTTGCTCTGGACCTGAAGACAGGGTTGATGTAAGATTTGTCAGTAAAATCAAGAGCTCTAGCATTTCAAAATGTCAAGAGTTGTCCCCAAGTACACACGGTTGTTCTCCCATGTACTCATTTGTTCTTGTTTCTCTTTTCTAGGAGCTTGAGTTGCCAAAGGATCACCCTGCATAAAAATCTGTTTTTCTCTTTTGTTTGCAACTCCGTTGTAACAATAATTTCCCTGACAGCCATTGCCAACAACCAGGAGTTAGTTGCAACCAACCCGGTAAGTGCGAGTCTGTCTGGCAGCCTCGTGTGTGTGCAGGTGAGCGGCTCCGCAGCCAGCAGAGGTGGGAGGTGCTCAGCTGAGGAATGCTGCGTGCAGCAGCTTCAGCCTCGCCAGTGTCCGTGTGACGCAGCACAGCAGATGGCTCTCAGCGCCGGGGACGCTGCACATTCCAGCTTGTGAAATAGTGAAAGTGCTCTGAGGGACTGAGCTCACTGAACGCCTCTGGCCAGCTCCACAGGGTGGCTTTTGCCCTCAAACAACTGCAGCAAAGCCTGTTCTAGGAGATGGCAGGCAGGCTCACTGCTGAATCCACCAAGGAAGGGCAGGGAAAAGGGTTCTGCAAGGTATTTTGGATCTGTCTGCCAGTTTCTTATGGCTTTAACTTGGCCATCTTCAGTTAAAATAAGAACTTTTCTTTTGCAACATAAGAGTCTAAAGATGAAGTACATAAACAAATCCCTAGCTCTGGCTTTATTATTATTTAGACATGGAAGATAAATCTTAATTCTGTGGAAGTGAAGGTAAAACTCCAGAAGATGAATTGAATGAAAAAGATAATTTCCTTTTCTCCTGTAGAAGCAGTCATCAATGTGCTGGAAAACATACCTGAGATAGCTGCTAATAATCATCAAGTGAGTTAGGTAGCAGAAAATGGTAAAACAATATTGGGTTTTGGTCTGTTTTAAGCCAAGAAATAGAACAATCAAACAGACAGCAATATTGGAAGGAGGGAAAAAAAGGATTTCACGTGACCAAACCAAAGTTAGCTGTTGCTCCTTGTTCCAACCTCACATTTTAAACTTCCCAATAAATTATACTATAGCATTTGAACTGTAGAATATATTTTGAATGAAGCTAAATACAAATAAATGCCAGGCTCCACCAGAACCTACTGTCAGGTCTCAGTCCGTAGGTGCAGTTATGAGTAGGTTAAAAGTGGAAGTATTGTAAGCATTTTAAAAACATGAATTGTTCTCTGGGGTAGTTATATGTTGTGATGGGTAAAACTGAGAGGAGATTACCCATATCAAAGTACATTTCTTGTGGGATTGCTCTCAGATAATTTAATGATTTGGAATGGTTAAGTCTGGCAAGGTTTGCAATAAGGCAAAATATCATAACAGCATTTTGCCACACTTGAGGATCTCAGGGTCTTCGTGTATGCATAATAAAAATCCAGATTCAGTTATTAGTTTTATGTCACCTTAAACTATAGGATTGTAATGCCTTAAAAATTCCATTTTAAAAAGTAAATAATTATGTAATTGTAGTGGAAAACAGAATAAACATTACCTCGAGTGGTATTTTTTTCCACTTTGAAAATAAAGCTCTGAGATTTCTGCAAATTAAAGATTTAAATTATACTCTGTTTCTGGTTGTTTTGCCCTGCAGGTTAGCTGCAAAGTGTCACAGTTCATCTACCTGTACCTGATGGGTTGCAACTACTTTTGGATGCTGTGTGAAGGCATTTACCTGCACACTCTGATTGTGGTGGCTGTTTTTGCTGAGAAGCAGCACTTGATGTGGTATTACCTTCTTGGCTGGGGTATGTGATTTCACCTTGTGTATTTTCAGGTCAATGCAGCCTCTTCCTCCTTCAAACATCTCTACCTTTGCCTCCCTGAGCTGTAGCTTTGAGTGTCAATGGCACACCCGATTCTTTGTCTGTAGTGCTTTAACAAGCTCAGAAATATTCATGTAGGAAGTTGTGTGTACCTCTGCCGAGGGAGAGATTATGCATTTCTGCAGTCAGGAAGTGACTCCTCCTTTGTATAGAGAAAATAGTATCCTATTATAAAAAAGACCTTAAGAAGTAATTATTCATTGTTCCTCACCTCGAAGATGTTTATTCAGGAATGAATGTTTGTTTTCAGAGGAGTCTCGCCGTGCCTAGGGTGGAGGGTCAGAACTGAGTTAGAGATGGCCGAGGATTTATTTTTCCAGCAGTTCCACTTGACCTATATTGTTCACTAAGCAAACACAGCATTGCTGTAACTGAAGATCTCAAGGAGTATCGGTATCAAAACTAACAAGGCAAGCCTGCTCTCTTCAGATAATGCACAGGACCTTATTCCCGGAGTGAAAGTGGAGGCTCTGGCAGCCTCGCTGTAAGGGCACACAGCTCCAGTGTGTTGGCACCTGGGCCACTGTCCCACTGCAGGCACAGCTGAGGTGTGGCTGCAAGGTCACAGGTGCTCAGCAGCTCCTGAAGATCAGGTACCACCCAAGTGTCAAGGGCCCCAGATGAATAATTTGCTTATTCTTTTTTTTTTTTTTTTTTTTTGGCTTGATTTCCTGAGTCTGATTTCAAAGTTGTTTTCTAAATACAGCAAAGTATTGATGCTCTGTGCTCATACGAATGAGAACATGCTCACCTCTGGTCATACTGTTAAAGCTGTGCTCACGTATGCAATCACCATTTTAATATTACCTTCCTATTTGGTGTTACTGCAGAATGCAGCCTGAAAAGCATCTGTGTTAATGAAGATCACTTGTTATGTTCTAAAAAGTGAAAAGTTGATTTGCCTTTCCTGTGTGTTGCTGTGGATTTCTTGGCAAGTCAGTGGGAATAAGGTTTCACAAAGCCCTCAGAAAGAAATCTAAGAAAAGAAACTTTAAATTGGTCCATGTTAGTTTTTTTTCTCTACAGGTATATAGTTTGGGTGAGGTGAAAATACAGAAGATTCCTGCAAGATATGCAGTTTTATTTGGTTATTAACCAGGTGTTACTAATGAAGAAAATACTCGGTTTATCTCCACAGGTTTTCCACTGATCCCTGCCTGCATTCATGCCGTTGCAAGGAGTTTATATTATAATGACAAGTAAGTTGCTTCAGCTTGCAAAACTTTTTATATTTTCTTAAGGTAAAAAATAAACCAAAGCTTATATATTTTTCCTTTTTGTTTTCTGCAGCTGTTGGATCAGCTCTGATACTCATCTGCTTTACATCATCCATGGCCCTATTTGTGCTGCTCTCTTGGTAAGCATTTTTCAAATAATATTTTGTTTTCTTGTTTAATTTCTGTCTGCTCTTGATGGGCTGACAATGGTAAGAACGTTAATCTAACATTTAGAGATCACTGTCACTTGTGAGTCTGCTGCTTAACCCAGCAGGTCCCTCAGACACACAAGATACAAGAAGCCTTGGCCTTATTAAGGATCTGTGCCTCTGGTCCTTTGAGAAACTCAGGGTTTGCAGTGGTGATTATCATTCCACTCAAATGCTACTGACAAGGAAGGACTGAACCTTACTGGAGGACTGGAGGGGAATCCAAAATCCTTCCTTTAGCTGAGAATGCCTCTCCTGCCCAGACTAATTGCCAGGTGGACCCTTCTAGAAGCCTCGTTGTGTCACTGTGCTGTGACCAGACTGTCTGAGATTCAGGGAGAGGGGGTTTGCATGCCAGGGCTGACTGTGGGTGGGAATATGGGATGGAGAGAAACCAGAGCAGGCACTTTGTGAGAGAACCAGTGCAAATGGTTCTGCAGTACCTGTGACTGCCCCTGTTCTGATCCTAATTAGCACTGTCTGCTTTGGCCACTGGGGTGTTGCAGCTCCTCTGTTCTTGGAGTGCTCATGAAATCTTAGAGCACGGTGTTCTGTCTGACAGCCCAAGTTAATGCCAGCTCTATTCAGTGTTCACTACTAAGTGAAATTCTAGGTGAGTAACTGAGGACATCACTGCATAAAAATCCATCTTGTACATCCATTGCACCAGGACTGGATTCACCCTATGAAATTCAGTCAGTAGATTGTTGCTAAATAGAAATAGGTGTGTACTTAACTATCTGCATAATGAACATAATTAGCATAGAGGCATTCCATATGTGATTAGTGTTTTACTCTAACATAAACCTCGAGCTGATCTGGCCAAGCTGCTGGGTCTATGGCTGCAGACTTTTCTCCCTGCTTTTCAGTTCACAAAAGGAAATTGATTAAGAATTAAAACCTTAAGTAACTTTATGGAAATAATTCCAGTTTCTGATCTACAATTTCCTCTTCTGTTAACTTGTTAATGAATACCTGTGGAGGGCATTCCTTGCATAGAGCATTCTCTCAGAAGACCACTGTATAAATCCTGGGATTCCTGTGACTCCCTTTTCCATTCACAGTGAAATTATCTAATGAACTTAAATTTTGAGGACTGTAATGATACCATGACACACCTGAGCCCCTCTGTGGTGGCAGCCAGAGCAATGTCCATGAAGTTATTGAGAGCTGTGACCCTTAGAGTGTGAATTATTGCTGGTAATCTCTTGTCCTGTCAGTCAGGTCTGCTGTCTCTGTTCATGTAAGTGCTCTAATCTGTAAATTTAAACCCAATTCGAAATCTTTTCAATTTTTATTCACTCTGGTTTACACAAAAGATAAAACTCTGTTTTCACAGAAAACTGTAGGTTTTGGGTTTTTTTGTGGATTGCTACTTCCGTTGTTCTGGTGTCTCTCCACAGATACATCACTTAAGTAAAGCTCTTTCAAGCTGAACAGTAATTTGTATTAGAATTTTCTTTAAATGGTAATGTAAAATTTTGTGTAAAAGCTACAAGGTTCTACTATCTTCCATGAAGTGACCTAATTTTAGGATGTAGGGTCATTTTTTCTCCTTCTAAACAGTGGCCTCCACAAAATCACATTGCAAGTGGCCAGGCTCTGGTGGGATTTGAGTGCACTGGATCGGTCCCAAATGATCAGGTCTTGTTTCCATTCAGAATGTCCTTTGATTTTACTGGAGGCATAATAATCATCTCTGTGGGGTTGGTCTGGGCAGAGACTTTGTCCATCCTCTTTGCAATTTACAGCTTTTTTCACCTTTGATGTTCCTATGTTTTTCATGACCAAACTGAAAGTGTTTCTCTTGTATTTTTCTTGCTTCAGTACAATCAGTAAATTTATTTGAAAATCATGCAGGAATAACAGATTAAATGGCACATCTTGCCTGTGATGTGAAGGTACTTTAAAGGAGTTGCTTTCCTTTCTGGAAGCAAAAAAAAAGATTTTTTTTCAATTCAGAAAAGACAAGGCAGGGCTAAAGATGTTAGATTAAATGCATGTGTTTAGGCTTCGTGAACAGAACCCTCATTTGCTTAAGCAGCTTGCTTGCCAGATACAATTTCCACACTTTACTAAGCATGACCTGCTTTAGTAGACATTTAAGCAACAACATTAAACTGCAAATTAGATAACTAGGGGGAAGACACTGTTTCTATTTGCAGGAGCAGATCTCAAAGAAAGTGAAGGGGACTGTCAAGTGGGTGCCAGGGAGAATTGGCAGAAACCAATGGGAATTTAACTCTTGTACATCACTGAAAATCCTATAATTACATAAAGTTAAAAACAACACTGCTTTTATGGATCCTGTTGTTACATAACTGTGGTCAGTTCTGCCAAAGAAACAGGAGCAGACATAGGTTGCACTTTGATTGGAATTGTCTTCAATTGACCATTAAATTAGAACTATCTGCCTAAGCAATCGCAATTAAAGAAACAGACTGGACAGTAGAGGGTGACGTTAGTTTTCATGCTAGACAAATATTGATCGAAATTGAGGGTGGAAGGGAAAAGGAATTGCTCTGCACTTCAGTGAAAGCAGTAGTGATTTCTATGTAGACTTCAGATGTGCCAGTGCTCTTGAGGTTTTGTTTGTTTGGGTGCCACTGCATTATTTAGCTGTGCCATTGTTTGTGTAAATATCGTTACAGGGATGTTCCTTTCTCCCTGTAATAACATTATGTATTGGTGTTGCAGTCTGACAGACCATTACAGATGCCAGTTCTGAGTGAAGGTGTGCTAGAAGGAAGTTCAGGTGCTCCCTGCTTTGTCTTTCATGTCCTTGTGTTTAATGACTTTAAGCTGAACTCAGTGCCAGGCTTACAAGTTTAGAAGTTGAATGCTCAGTTGTGTCCAGGCAGGCAAAGATATGGAGCTGCACAACTGCATTAAAAGCCAAGCAAGGGTTACCAACTCCTATCTAAGGATATCTGAGTGCCTTGAGTGAGAATGGTCTGTTTATGTCATCCTAAGGAGGAACTGAAACAGAATTTAAACCTACAGTGCTTACTGTACTACTTAGTGCAAATTCAGCATGGGGAAAAGTGGGAATATCAGGGACATGAGGAGAGTCTCATTCAAAAACTGCAGCCCCTATTGACTTAGGAACTCGGCTTCAGTTCACTGCCACTCTCAAGCCACAACCTGAATGCTCCTGAGTTTCCAACACATATTTTGTCAAGGATTGCCTTCTCTGCCTTTGTTTCTATTTTTGCTCAGTTGCCCTGTTCAATTTTCAGGTCACTGTGGGGCTGTTGCTATTTCACTCTATGCTCTTTGTGCAGATAGCACAACAGAGCTCCTTTGGGCTTTTCCAAACCGTCAATCTGATGATAATGTGCATGCGAGGAGTTCCACTGCCCTACTTTTGCTTAAATGTAAAAATCTGCTCAGCACCTTGCTTAAAGCCAGGACCCATTTTCATTACTTTAATTAAAAATTCAGTTCATTCCAATCTCGCTCTTATTTTCTGACAGAAGAGATATTCATCAAAAATTGATGCTACATACTTGTACTGACACCCATCCTGTTCTACTCAACTCTGCCCTCTGCTTTCCCTCCTCCAGCTTTCTATTTGCCCTTTTAGCTATTTGCAAACTCTTCACATGCTTAATTTTGTGCATTTTGGTTTTGGTGGGTGAAACAAATAGGAAAGCTCTGTGCATCTTGTAAAAGAAACAGCTCATTGGGTGCTGCTGTTTATGCCTGGCTGCTGCAACTTTCATCCTCAGTTTGGCACTTCAGGACAGTGTTATAGGAATTGGCCATACCACCAAAACATGAAAGGAAGAAAACTCAGTGTTTGAGACATGTTAATGTTGAACAAGTAGATTTGAGAAGGATTAAATTTAGAAATGGAGGAAGGACTCATTGTCTGCACGTACTATAGGAAGTTGGATAGGCATCTTGGGCTACATAAAATCTAAATAAATCCCTTGAGAAAGAATTAGAAGACCTTGGCTGTTTAAACAAAGCTTAAAGGTAGCTGGAGGCTTCCAGGAGAAATTCATGCAGTGGTTTCCTACGTGAAACAACTTACTGTTGGAATAATTTAAATAGCATGTAAGTAGAATATAAATAACATCTCCTATCTGTAAAGAGCCGTGTTGCTATAATAGCACACAGCTATTTGTTCTGAAAGCCTGAACTGACAGAAAGAATTCTGCTGGGGCTGTGGAGGCAGCAGGACACTCGTGGTCTGAAATGCCTTCCCTGCTTGCACTTGTGCCACAGCAAGACAGGGCCTCCTCCTAGACCAGGAATTCTGAGGCCTTTTAGAAGGGAGTTGTCTCTCTGTCTGTCTGCCAGCTTCTTCCCCTACCCCTCTTTTGTCTCTAGCTGTTGGCAAGTGCAGACAATCCTCTGGAAGCTGGGATAGCAGCAGAGCCTGTGTCTCTCCCTTCCTCTGTCCTGTGTCCGTGCCTTGAATAAGGGGATGCGCTGGCTGGGCTCTCAGGGACTCATGCACCTGCAGCTCCCACCAGGGGCTGCACAGGAGGTGTGGGTGGGGTGGGATCATCCCTGAGGCTGCTGCTGCCCTGGTTACTCATCCTTGGGGGATGTGTGTGTGTATCCAAGCCCTTATCTGTGTGTGTGTATCAGTTTTGTGTTTGCCCACAATGACAGTTTGGGGTTTTTTTCTGGTCAAACTGAAGGAACAGAGATAGACAATTTCTAAAAAAAAAAAAGCCTTAGCAACTATGGAAATAAACAAGCTCAGTAGTTGTTCAGTCTTGAACAACTTGTAGATAAGCTCAGTCACAAAGTGCATCATCTCAGTGCTTGTCCCATTGGAAGCTCTGCTGAAAGAATAAAAGGTCCAACCATTGGCTACCATGAGAATGCCAAATCCACTGTTTGTCTAGAGGAATATACAGTTCCTTGTTAGCAGCGTTTTGCCTTTTTTTTTTTTTTTAATTCTGATTTTTTTCTTCTCTATAAGTTTAGTGAATTCATGTTTGAAAAATAAAAAGTAGGTTTTTGAAGAACCATATTTAAATACAATCATTCTCTCTCTTCACCAACCTGAAAAGAATTAATCCTTCACCCATGCACTGTTACTGACAGCAGAGAGAAAGGTATGTGGGTTGTTACCACTTGCTTAGAGAGTTTGAGGAATGGGTGTGGATACTGGAAGTTAGAGTCACATCTCAGTTACTTAAAGGTGTTTTCAAAGCTGTTTATCTGCTATCACCTGTACAGTCACAATGCTATCCAAGCAGTGTGAGTTTGTGCTGTCTGGTTTTCCAGTCTCACAAATCAGCGTGTGGGATTATTTCTCAGCCCTCCTTCCCAGTGTCATTTTCTTTTCTGCCAGGTGAACCTTTTCTTCCTGCTGAATATCGTTCGTGTTCTCATCACCAAGCTGAAGGACACCCACAAGGCCGAGTCCAACCTGTACATGAAAGCAGTGAGAGCCACCCTGATTCTTGTCCCTCTGCTTGGCATCGAGTTTGTGCTGTTCCCGTGGCGGCCCGAGGGCCGCATCGCTGAGGAGGTGTACGACTACGTGATGCACATCCTCATGCACTACCAGGTGGGGAGCCGCCCGCAGCCCCTGCTCGCCTGGCCTCACAGCGGCTGCATGGCAATCAAAGAAAAGAGAAATGCTCCTGCTATTTCAGTTCTTAAAGGTCTTCATCCAGTAGGGCTTTGACTTCTCAGTATGCTGAATTTTCATTTAATTGCCTTCTAATTTTCAAAGGAAAGAAATATCACAGCAGAAAGCTGGCCCTATATTCTTAGTGATCTAGTTTTAGAAATAATTGATCGTGTTTAGATTTGTCCTGCATTTTCTCTGCTACCTATATCTATATCAGAATTTTATCAGAAACCTTTAATTATCTCACACCTGAAATAGCCCATATATGCATATGAATTAAAGCAGAATCTTTGTTTTTTATTTTACAGGGTCTACTGGTGGCTACAATTTTTTGCTTCTTTAATGGCGAGGTAGAGTAACAACTTTTACTATATCTATAATAATTTTTAATATATGTTTTCATTTCAGCAATTAAGGAGGTGGGTTTTTGTTGTTTTGGTTTTTTTTTAATTTTATGTCTAAATTTGTCTAAATTAAAATAAGAAAACAAAGTATCAGGATGCCAAGAGCAGAACTTGGAAAGGACTATGCCATCATTCATGGCACCATTAAGTGTGTTAGGACTGATTCTTGGGTGCTAAGCTATACACATTGGTCTTGATTAAGAAATTGAAGGGAGTTGTCACTTTGCTATAAAGTCCATATAAATATCATAGCACTGACAAGCAGTTCAACACCCAGAGGGTTTATTTGTCTGTGTTGGGAGCTGTACAGGATGTTTTCCTAGAGAGTCCCTGCCTGGTCCCTGTGTAGCAGGAACAGGACACACTGCACACATGTTGCTGGGCTGGGGTATGGCTGTACCCCATGGCAGAGGGCTGGAATTAGATGGTCACTAAGGTCTCTTCCAACCAAGCTCCTTCTATGAGTCTGGGATTGTTTTGTAACACTCTGAGAAAATTTTAAGCTGAGGTTTGGAACAGTGTTTTTTAGTAGAAGTGAAAAGCACCATTCCAACTGTCAGACCTTAATGGCTCGGTGGGCTTAGGGCAGGAATTTGTGTAAGGTACCACCATCAGCCACTTCCAAGGACAAACCTTATTCTGACATTGGAGGATTGTGCCAGGTTTCAGCAATAATGGGATTGATCCTGTTGAAGCTAACAAGCTTTGCTGTTATCTTGGAAAGGTCAAGGTCCCTGGAGTGCACAGGGTGACTTTCATGTAGGAACTCTAGCCCCAGGCTGTAGAGAGTACACTTCCAGAGGGTACACTTCTTAGTGTCAGAGATCAAAGCAGTAAGAAGGCTAAAAAAATACATTGTTAATGTTGCTCTTGCTTGCAAAAAAAATCCCAGCAACACCAAAACAAATGAACCAAACTACCTCCACCAAAAAAATAACTGGAAATTTGCCAACACTTTTGGCAGAGGAACAATTACAATGCTATGCTTATTCCTACACATCTCTTTGCTCTTTTGTTCTACATTTAGTGTGGTTACAGCATAGGCTGCAAGTAGAAATGTGGGAGTAACCAGATGTTTTCCTAAGACTGAACCCTTAGGGGTTTTTATCAAATGTTCTAAAATTGTGTCATTGTGTTTCTAGAGTGTTATTGGGCAGTCATTTTTACTCACAGGTAAATATTTGGCTGATGCCAGAATTCATTCATATAGATTGCCCTTCCTTCTCTTCCCAAGTCCAAAGCTGACAAAATTGCAATGAAACTACCACGGGCTTTGAAGATTTATTTGTGTGTCCTTGTTTGGTGTCCCCCCACCCAAATGCATGAGTCTCACTGATTTTTTTGCCAAGGAGCCAGAGAAGATGAAGATAGGCTTTCTCAGAGTTCAGTGGGCCTGGGGCAGGGGCCTTGATCTGGTTTTACCACAGGGTAGATGCAGGTTGATGTTCCTGCTCATGCATTTGCTTCAGAGCAAGAACATTCTTAAGTGTTCTGGATGGGATCTGATCACTCACCCTTACTCACTGGCATTTCACACACTCTTTCCCTTCTACAGCACAGAAAGCTCAGGATGCCTTCAGAATGCCATAGTATAGCTCAAAATGCCTTCTAAAAACAGGTGTTTGGAAAAATGAGTTTGTTCTGCTCCAGTGGAAAAGTAGGGAAGAGGGGTGGAAGACCTTGAAATTTCTGCAGGTTTTAGAAAACAACATTGTCCACTCATCAGTTCTGTCTTCATTCTTGTACCTCTTCCAAGGCTGTTTTTAATTTTCAATTATGATTGATTTTGAAATCTATTCTTGTATCTGTTAATATTTCATTGTTACAAACTCATATTTTTTAATATATCCTCTTCTGCTGTGTAAGAAAAACCAAACCTGAGTCATCCCCTAAATTCACCATGGGCTCATCAGTGGTAAAAGATGAGCTCTTCACAACTCCTACAAATGCTAACAAGTGAATCCCTACTTGAATATCTACTGGCAGAAGAGTGTTTAAAGGAGGACTTAGGTATTTTAATATTAATTAATTTAGGAATTCAATTTTTAGACTATAGACCTTGGCTTAGTTAAACATACGTCTGTATTTGCTCTCTAGAGAGTGGAAATTTATGCTTTTTAAACCACTTTTGGGTTTAGCGCTTCAGTGACTACTATTTGCTGTTTTTAAAATGATTTTCAGTACACCTTGTTCAGGAAGGGACTTAGTGCTTTATAAACCTGTATCAGTAAGGAAATCCAAGGGGAGAACACAGGTAGGGAAAAATGTCAGCACAGAAAAAATGTGTTTCCTTTGTCTCCTAAAGGGTTCTGGCCCCAGCAAGTGGGGCTGCAGGCACTTGTGTGCTCCCCTGTAGAACACCTGAAACCTGCAGCTCAGCTGGGCTGCACAGGGGCTGCTTCCCATCCCCTTTCACAGCAACACCTCCTGAGGGGTTACAGAAGGAGCAGCACCAGGCACTGCTGGCAGCACTTGGCTGCACTGAGTCTGTGTTTTAAAGGTTATGCTGGTGTTGAGATTGACACTTGGAGTAACAGTGAGATAGAGATACCCAGTGGGCTGTTAGCTATTAAAAAATGCTAAATGCACTAATTTCTTTCTAAATCTTAGCCTTTCCCAGCTGTTACTGTACTTTTTAGTGCATTCTGCACCAAGTCCTGTCTTTGGTAAGGAAGACGCTTCTGGCCAAAAAGTGAACAAAAGTGATCTGCTAGGATAGAACTGCAGTGAAGATAAATTAAGAAATGTAAGAAAAATAGTTGGTATGTGGTGCTGACTGTAGCCAAGGAACATCTCCAGTTCACTGAGCAGAGCAGCCAGGGATGGGCTGTCAAATCCAGTTCTTACAGGCACTGCAGCTGCTGGTCACAAAGCTCCTCCAGACAGGGCGGATGTGCAAGCCCTCCAGCTTGGATCTTCTGTGGCAGGGCTTCCCCAAGGACACACACATTCTGCTCGTGGGCCAGCAGCCCACAGAGTGAGATGCTCTCAACACATTTTCCAGCTTCAGATGGCCCAGGGTGGCTTTTGGGGTCATACAGGGGGGTCAGAGGAGAAGCTTGTCCCAAATCTCTGACAGATCAGAAGATTCCTGTTGAAATTTCAGTAACAGGTGCTATCATGACCTACATGATGTGTGTAAGCCTTGTGGGGTTTGTTTGCTTTTATTCTTTCATTTCACTGCTATACAGAAATGTTGCCATGAAGATCACAGTCTCAGGTTTGCAAGGTTATACAATCTGTTGTACAATAGATGAGATAGACGAGGCTGTGTTGTGGTTTGGTTTTGGTTTTTTTTCTCCTGGGTGGCTACTGAGCTGTTTAATTTGTCTGATATCCAACATCAAGCTGCCAGTATTCAAGGGCTAACTGGAAGGAGTCTTTTGTGCAAACTCATCAAATCCAGCCATTATTAAGTTATAAGGTGATAAAGAAACTCTTCCAGCTGGAACCAGCATCTCTGTTAATGACTGAGAAACAGTATTATATTATTACAATATTTTTCATTCAATGCTTTCCTTAATATCCTTTTTTTTTTAACAAAGTTACAAAGTTCTACCCCTCCTGAGCTGAATTTATAGCTCCATTTCACTGCTCAAAGCTGAGGAGAAAGTGGCAGAAGTTCTGTTGTCACTTTGTGGGCAGACACACATATTGTTAAACACAGCGTAATTGATTTTTCCCATGTTCTTCTATAAACGATTGGAAGGTTAGAGAAGACTGAAAGACATTCACAGTAGATGAAGGGCTACAAGCTCCTACAAGAACAAGACAGACAGCAGGACAGAGGTGCAGTCCTGATGCAGCAGTAAGAGAGGCTTTGGGAAGAATGCCAGGAATACACAGCTCAGCTAGAAATCCATGGAGAGTGTGATGGGCACCGGGGCAGGCAGAGAGGAAATGCTGTTTGCCCCTACAGGAAACCCTTTCTATAGCTCTCTGTCCCTGGCATGGAGCAGCTGCATTGCTTTTCCCTGGCAGCAGCCCCAAGACAGGGGATGCTGGTGCCTCTTAAGAGCTAGGGAATCCTTTGGGTATCCTTTAGGACTGGTTAACAAATGTTATTAAGCAAAAGTGAGAAGAACAATTGTTACTGAAGGAACCAGGAGAAGTGTGGGAGAGGACTGGAGTGTGCAATTTGGCAAGCCTAGTTCCTCTCCCAGCTCTGCCAAGAGACTTCTTTGGCCTTGTTAAGCCATTTAGTTGCAGTTGCTGGCATTTTCCCCACCTCCAGCCTGTCTTGTCTAAAGTGAAAATTGCTCAATGTGTAATTTTTTGCATGTGTGTCTACGTTCAAACTCTGAGCTTATTGAAGTAACTGACTGTGAAAGGAGAACGAATAGAACATAGCTTAGTGATGAACACAGACTGATTCCAAACTAAATTCCAAGCTTCCCTCTTGGAAAAGTTGGAATTTTGAATATGCTTCTTGTCTTGGCTTTATGATAGATTACAGGAGATGGACTCAACCTGTGCAAAGACTATTGGCTCTGTTCTAAGGTTCTGTGCAATGCATATATTAATTAATCAAAATCTTCCCATGCTGAAACAAGAACTCTGCCTTTAGACTCTGAAGAAATACAGAATTTTGATATGAAAAGCAATAAGATCTGAAACTCAAATGTGTTAAGATAGTTGATTTCTCAGTGTTTGAAGATTGGTGTTTAGATGTTTAGAGTGGATTAGAAAGTTTTTATGAACAGTAAGAGAGCACTTCCTTTGCCCTGAATTGCTAATTTGTTATGTTAATTGGTTGATACTTCTTTCCTTACTCTCTGACATTTCTTTGTAAAGGATTTGAGAAATATGAGGTTCTCCTTTAAACAGGTTTCTGATACCAGACTGCAGGAAGTCTAAAAACTACATCCCTTTTCTTGTATTTATTTTTATTTTTCATGATTAAAGCCAGAGTAAAATTAGACAAAAGGAGCCATTGTGTGAGGGAAATGGAAATGGAAAGCAAACATAAAATCTGAAGACATATGGAAAATCGTAAAAATATTTACCCACAATATAAACAATTAACTGGGCAGTCACTGTTCACTGGTTAGCAGTTAGGACTGGTTTCTGTACAAAGTTTGGCTGAAAAGGAAATTAAATATTCATGACCTCTAGGCACTATTTTTTAACATAGAAAAATGTTTGAAAAAGCAACAACAGGAGCTATTGCCATTGTCAGCATTCCCACTTGGCACCTTCCCCAAAAGACTAATTCCATGTGAATTTCATGAATGTGACACTTCATCACTCCGCTCTGCACAGGTGTTTGACCATATTGGAGGGGAGGAAGGCCATGACAAACACCACATCCTTTCAGTGGAGACATGTAAACCAATGGGGCCTTCAGCTATTTTATCAGCTTTATTTTTAACTCTGGTAGAAATGTGGAGTTCAGGAAATTGTCCTTCTAGACATTTGCTTAAGGTACGGTCAAAAATTGGGAAAGACTGATTTGTGCCAAATCATAGCAAATGTAAATTATGGTTTGTTGAGAGTAAATAAATTTAGAGCTGCTGAGGATGTGGCCTTTTGAAAATAAGGATGAACAGAAATTACCTTTTTCACCTTTGTTTCTGATCTGTCTACACTGGTCTGCAGCTCACTGGGGAGGAAGCAGAAAGTTGTGTGGCTGCTGTTCCTCCTGTAACCTGGGCTTTTTCTGAGCAACAATTGTAAAATTCCATTACTTCACACCAAATTTGCTGGAAATAACGCTTACCTCAGCCGTGGGTAATTCAGAACTAAGTCTCAAGTGCTGAATGGCAGGTGGGTGGGTATCCCTGTGCAGCATTTGTGAGCCTCAGTGCCTCATTTGCCGAGGCAGCCCCGTTGTGTCCCTCAGGCAGCGAGGGGCAGAGCCGTCCCCGGGGCTGACAGGCGCTGTGCTCTGTGTGGCGCAGGTGCAGGCCGTGCTGAGGAGGCATTGGAACCAATACAAGATCCAGTTTGAGCACAGCTTCAGCCACTCGGACGCCATGCGCACGGCCTCCTACACCGTGTCCACCATCAGCGACGTGCAGGGCTACGGCTACGGCCACGACTGCGCCAGCGAGCACCTCAACGGCAAGGGCTACCACGACATGGACAGCGTGGCGCTAAAGACTGACAAGCTCTACGCCTGAGGGCTGCCCTGCCCGCTGTGACTTCATGGCCAGAGGATCTCACCCACCGGGGGTGTGGTATTCTCCTGAGGGATGCAAACGAAAGCAAAGTGTTTCTCGTATGTATGTGTGTGTGTGTGTATGCACGCGTGCATATATACGTATGTTTGTGTTTCTGTGTATCTATACAGTATGGACATCTGTACATATATATCTATATATGTATGTGCATTTATATAAGGATACAAACTTTGCCTCTTCAGTTTCTACTGTGTAGACAAAGTTGGCAAATTTTTGTACAAAGGGAATCAATGAAGGATTTCTTATTTTCTTGGAAGTTTGTATAAGACTGTGCTGTGTTGAAGCCACTTCATTTGCCTATAGAATCTTAGAGTGTAAATACCATACTCTGTTGTCTTAATTCAACCTAAAATAGAGCAAAGCAAAATGGTCTAAGTAGGTGCAATAATAGCAAGAAATTTTCCAGGTTCTTTTTTTGGTCCAGCATTTGTTTGGCTGTCAAAGCCTGACAGGTAGTCTGAGGTAACAGATTCAAAGATAGATACTGCTGTTTTGGTTAAAGACATTGATGTTTTGCTTTGGTTTGGCCAGTTTTCTTCCCACTGTTTTACACCAAGCACAACACAACACTTCCAGTGTGAGCCTTGACGTACTGCAATGTAGTATCTTGCACCAAGATTTGAGCAATTTTATTTAAGCTGTTTCAGGATATTCAGAAGTTTCTCCTTCTCCTGAATTGTATGGAAGTTTCTTCTGGAGTCAACAAAGACAAGACTGATGAGGCCTCACTGGCAGAGAGCAAAGGAGTTACCCTGAGTCACTGTAAGTCCCTCCAGACACTTGTAGTGACTGCAGCTGGAGGAACTTCACTGTGTGCTTAAGGAATTTACTCAACTGGTGAAGATCATGGACAGAATCCATGGTAGCATTGTTCTGATTTTATTTTTATGTATTTCCCTGGCCATATGCTCGGTAACTTATTCCTTCATTCTTGGGGCAAAGTTTTGGTTAATTTTGTGGCTGTTTTTGTTGTCTGAGATGAGCATGCAAGACTGAACACATGATGTACTACCTTTAAAGCCAGTAAATGAGACTCAGACTAATCAAGCAAACTAATGTTAGTAATTCTCATTATATGGAAAATCCAGTATAAAGTTTGTATGATAAAGGTTCAAAACATTATGGATTGAGAATTTCAATATTATTTTGGATTGGTTGATTCTGAATCTCTGTCTCAATTAATTAGCTAAGAACAATACTTCATATGTTGTTTCTGCTGATGCATAAAGATCTCACTGAAAACTAGGAAGTTGTCAGGAAGGTCTTGAGAAAATGTCTTTATAGAAATTTATATTTTTGTTAAATCTTTATGCTTTAAAAAAATTGTAGTTTCGTTTAGTGAAATGACAAAAAATGCTCAAGAATGAGGGCATGAAACGAGGTGAGTTCACTGAAATTTAAAAATGTAAGAAAAAGTTTTATACATTTCATTTGCAGAGTAGTCTACTTGAACTGGGGAAAAACCATCAGCCAGAAGAAAAAGTAGATGCCAGAACTGTGACAGACTGTTTTGCTAATGAACATATTTCTGGTGTATGTAGTCCAGTCAAAAAATTGGAAGACAATTCTTTCTGAGACCAGTTTGAAATAATTTTGCATACAAAATTATTGTATACAAAACACCTTTACTTTGACATTTAAACATTTTTGTCAGTAGCTTTTCTCTACACTTCATTAGTCTAGGTAATTTTCTGTGTTTATTACTTTGTGACTTCATAAGGCGTTAAATGCTTTGTACTTAGAAAGAAAACAGGAGGATGTGGTGAGTTCATGCCACTTGCACCTTTCTTTAGTTTTTTTACAGTTCTTATGTCTGAGTTTGAATATAGAAAGTGTTTTATTAATGATTTCATGTCACAATATAGAATCTCAGCTAGGATGCACAAGTACAGATTTCTCCTCTTCTGCAGGACTGTCTGGTCAGTTGATGGGAGTGATTTGAAGAATCTGTTGGATTGTGTAGTGGAGAGTACACTATGTTGTGAGATCTGGCAATCAGATGTCACAGTCTCTGGAATGTTAACAGTGACAGTAACAATGACTGCTACAACATGACTAGAGGTTACTTACAGCTCTGTTTGCTGATCTCTGTAGTGTTACTTAAAATCTGTGCAGTGTTCTGAGGATATCAGTGGTGCAGAAAATCCTTGCTCCGGTGTAGCAGCTTTCCATTTGTGGGACCAGATCATCAGCTGGTAGAGATGTGTTCCCTTTGCAGAATCTGCAGGTACCACTGAGACTCAAAGCCCAGACAGGTGTCTGTCCATTTTAATGTGCTGGAAGCCATTTCTGACATATTATTAGACAATTATTTCATGGTACCTGGTGGATTGTTGTAACTAACACAGAGATGTTGGTTTAGAGTGTGATATAGTATTAGACTTTAATTAGGCTTCATTCTCAGAGAGGCAGTTCAAATTTAACAAACTATAGATTTTGTCATTTAATACATATTTCTAATTGCTTATTGTCCTCTATTAGAGAAACCTGTCATGGTAATTTAGGAGGGAAATTTTTTTTACACAGAAATTATCCTACTTCTAGGTGGACAATCGCAGATTCCTTCTAGGCACACACCCCCCCCATCTTCCCTTTGGGAAGGAAACACATCCAGCTTGATGTGCAAGAAAATCTTTCTGGCTGTGAAGTATGGTATAGCAGAGCTATATTTCCCCTCTCCTGCTGAGATTAGATAATCTGCTTTCTAATTTGCATTAGAAAATACCAATTTCATATTTTGTCTTCCTACCTCACCTTTTTCAGTTTCTACATAGCTAAGAGAAGGGTCTGCTTCTTAAAATGTTTTTTCTGTCACCATAAGTTAAAATCAAATCCTTATGCTGATATCTCATGGCTCTCTTCTGCTTTATAGAATACTGTAGTCCATAGCTGCATTCTCTGGGATGGAAATAAACTCTCTTTTGGTGGGGCTGTGAGGTTCCTTTGAACATGCAGATTATTACTTGTTTATTACCTACTATTATTTGCTGGGGGTTTTTTTGTTTGTTTGTTTGTTTTAGTGAAGATTTATTGTATCAATCTACAGGGGCTACAGCAATAGTTTTATTATATTTGTTATCTGTAACACCAGCATGTTATGATTCAGTGAGAGAAAAATGTCTATTTTTAATGCTACTGTCTTCAATTAATAAATGGCTACATTGCAGGGTCCCTCAGTTGGTTGTTTAATGTTGGCATTTATGTTATGCAGTTTTTCATGGTGGTGATCTACAAGAGTATATGGCTGCAGAAATGCTGCAACATGTACTCCTTCTGATGTCAAGAAACATTTGGGCTGGCAACCAGGCAACATTCAGTTATTGTACTATGTAAATAAGATTAATAGAAGCTATGGCATTGTATTTATTGCTTACACTAAGAACAAAACGGAAAAAATGTGAAGTTATTTTTTTAGTTGTTCATTTTCACCTTGTTCATGCATTAAATTAAATCATGCATTTTAATTGCTGAGAGAAGTATTGCTTCTGATCAATAAAATATTACTCCATTTATTCACCTCTCTTGGGCTGTAATATAACAAAGCTGATGTAAATTGGCTTTCACAGATGTCTTAGCTCTGTGCTAGTTAAATATTAACCAAGGGAGAAAGTAATTACATAGAGTTACTAACAATTATTCTGGTTTTAAGTGTTTTTCAATACTTATATTTAATACTAGAGTGCTGAATTTCTGGAAAAGTTTGTACAGACATTATAATAAGATGACTGGACATAAAATTATTTACCTGAAAGTTTCATATTCCTATTTCTTGTCTTCTGAATCCACCTTTTAATAAAAAGTTATTAATACTTACTTACATTAAGCCAAAATGTCTGTTTCATCAGGAACTGACAGCAGAGTAGAGACTAAATCGAGTGCATCTATCTTCATCCCATCAGTTGAGGTGGAGGTAGATAAGCAAACCTGAGCTGAGATAAAAACCCAACCCAGGGGATCTTAATACTGGTGCTAATCCTACTGTCTGCCTGTTACCCCTATTGAAAGTGTGCTAATAGCCATCCCAAAAATGCACTGTCTCCTGCCTCTCCTCATGATTTCTAAGCAGGAGCCTGTAATTCCAGGTAGAGTTTTTTGAACTTCAGTTCCTGGGACCAAAGGTCAGGCAGTGGAAATTGTACATACAGAGAATCAGTAAGTGGGAGTATTGATAGAGAACTGAAGGAATAGACCTCACTTGGTCTGAGAAGAGTCTGTAACAAAGTTAAACTGTTCCATTTAACAATTATTCTACACTGTTATACAAGTAACTAGAAGTAAACAGAGAACTAAATCCAATCCCCCAAATCCAAAAGCTGCTCCTTACAGCATTTTATTGTAACTCATGCCCAGCAGCAGAAAAGGAACACAAATGATAGCTACAGTAACATTTTCCAATGCAGGACAGGTGCCCAAAAGCAATTAAACAGCAAAATGAAACA
The DNA here is from genome assembly GCA_013401135.1 of Cettia cetti. Taxonomy (NCBI): domain Eukaryota; kingdom Metazoa; phylum Chordata; class Aves; order Passeriformes; family Sylviidae; genus Cettia; species Cettia cetti. The sequence continues at coordinate 11,381 of VZUI01019594.1, read as the reverse complement.
CAGCAACCTAACCTCCTCAGAGTAAACAGTGATCCTTACACTTTCTACATAATTTTAAAAGAGAAAATGTTCTTGTAGCACAAGTAGCCTCAAAATAATTGAAACAAACTTACCAATACCCCATCAATATTGACACAGAATCCCATTCCATTCTCTGTGAGCTACAAAGGTTACTGCCTTTGAAAGTATTCCAATCACTCCAGTAGTGTGTCTTGCACTTCTTGTCATGGCAGCCACCATTGAAATCAAAGTTCTAAAACCAAGATTTAGCTTTTGACAATGATCTGACTCTAAACACCTATGTGACAGTAAAATGCAAAATTCGTTTTGATCTAGACAAAATCCATTCCAAAGTGTCTGACTGCAAGTGCAGAGGTGACAGACCCCTGTTTATAATTACAGTTATCTATCAATCACCCTACAGCTGCAGCTCTTTAACACCTTTTAAACCATTTTCCCTAAATGAACAATTCCAATTCATCCACATGGATTTCAAGCTTAATTTGAGACAAGTTATGTACAAGATTCTTTTTAAATTAAACTCAATTTTATCACTGCCCCCTAGGTTTTAAAGATATTTTCAACTATTACTTCTAATGACTGCTTCAAAGCTTTCTTCCCCTCAACAAGGTTTACCACTGAAAATAAAAACTCTGACAAAGGGAAAATATATTATTATTGCTTATTCCTTTGAAGCTTAATGCATTGTTTTATGTGAACTTAACAAAATACAGATACCAAAAAAAAAAAAAAAACCAAAAAAAAAAACAAAAAAACACCACAAAATCAAAGCCTGTTTTCTGCAGAGTGCTTACACACTATTGTTAATTCCTGACTTAAGATGAACAAGCTTTCCTGGAAATTCAGATTTCACAATCAGTATCAAAATGAAAAATTGCCACAAAGGAAGAAGCCCAGAGGTGCTGCCTGGCGAATCCAAGTTTTATTGGTGGATGCAGGCAATCTAAATTGAATTCTTCCCTGTGAAGGTGCCAGGAGCAAACCCAGCTATGCAGAGAACTGGTCTGGGGCCAGTTTTGGGGCAGAGTCCAGCAAGCAATCCCAAAGTTGTACAGCAAATACATAATCACAAGCCATGCACAAATTATCACAGGAGTAAACAGGCTTGAACAAGAGTGCATCTATTTGCTTAGTTCTTTACCTTGATATTTGCAAATGAAAGGTGACAATGTTTGCCTGTGGCAGAGAGGTTCTCCATGCATTGGGCAGGGATCACTGTAACGTGGTGGTGTCTGACACAGTGAAGTCCCTAGGCAGCTGTTCCCCAGTGTGACAGTCCACTGTATCTCCAGTACCTTTGCATATAAATAGTTAAGAAAATAAAATTGTGAATTAGTAAGGAACAACAATATTTAGATGCTATAAACAGTAGATTGCACTAAACAGAAATAGCTATCAGAGAGTTAACACAATAAACATGATGATAAAATAACATTGCTGGAGATGAGGGAATTAGAGCAAAGGGAACAAAAAGTAGTATAAACTGTTCTGTGCCTATTTATTTTTTTAAATATGCTATAAAAGGTTTTCAAAACAGAGTATTGCTATCTTTCAAGCCCCATATTTATAGACTTAGAGAAATCGTAATGACTTTGTCCCTTGAGCTCCCCTGGATGCAGACCTGAAACATCAGAGAAGAGCTAGGAACACAAATCCTGGATCGCATTTTCCTTAGCTAACCTTGAATAGGAGCCAAATACATGCATCTACTGAGCTCCAAAGTGCATTTGTCTGGGGTTCCTGCAGGGATCTGCAGCCATGGGTTCCACAGAGCAGTGTCCATGCCCAACATGTTCCTGTTACTCACAAGGAGCTCCCATCCTGTAATGCCAACTGGACTCCAGGAGTCATCCTCCAGCACTGGCTCCTGTCACAGTTTGGGCAGATGATGACAGGAGGGGTTTCCTTACTCCAGGGTTTGCTTCCAGAGCCTGTAGGAATTCAGCCACCAGAGAGCCTTCAGAATCTGCAACAAGAACCAAATTCACAGCGAGAGCTCTCAGTCTGACATGACTTGGAGATTCCTAAAGTCTATTACAATTCCATGGGTTATAGCAGAGTGCGGTGACAGTGCCTTGTTTTTTATATTCCCAACCCTCTCACAAAAAGCAACTCCATTTAATATAATTGGGATGCTCTTTATCCAGATGATGCAATGGGTTTGTTGCAAGAATTTAGAAAGTTAGAATATCAATACCTTCAAAATGTTCATAGCAAATACCTGTGGTAAAACTAGTTAAATTTCAGAAAATTTCAAGGTATGGACTCTATGCTATGAGGCATAGAAATTGTTTCCCTTTCTTATTATCAGTGGAAAATGACAGCAGCTATTTTTCATTTAAGGCTAATTACCTCTTATTTTTCCCCACATGGACTTGTTTCTACCAGTCAGGAGTCCTCTAAATAGCCTTCTCTAGCTGTAATTAAAATGGTATGTAATACATCAAAATGGTATGTAATTCATGTGTAAAAAATAGTTAGAGAAGAAGGTTCAAATCAGGAAGCTTTCACAGAAATAATGACAATATTAAAAGCAAAAATAGAAACATGCTAGTAGCAAAACTCTCCAAATGTGTTTTTGTTGCAGACAACAACAGCACTACTAACATGTATGTTTTCATTATATAATGGGAAAAGATTTTTCTCTTTTAAGCCATGTAAAATGAGGGTTTTTTTAGAAGTACAAGGACTTGAAGTGGTTAAATATACTTTATTTGAGTTTCAGCAAAATATTTTGAGTTTTACACCTTCCTGTCTGTCCCACCACCTCAGATCTCAGTATTTCCCCAGTACTGGCATGATTTTTTATTATTTCCAATGAAATCTTCCTCCCATTTCTTAGTATTCCCCAAAGGCCATGCCCCAGCAGTTATCTGTGTTCTGCAAGATGCTTTCCTTCCCACCTGCTATCTCCAAAGGCCTTGGAACCTGGAGGTGACACTGCTCCAGCCTAGCATCTTTTCCCAGCTGTGCCAGGAGCAGCACAGGAGGGCAGTCAGCAGCCCTGAAACTCCCTGAGTTTCATGGCACAGGGATGAAGGAAAGGCAGCCTCAGAGCCTTTACCTCCCTCATTTCCTAGGCAGAGTCGTTCTGGCACTGGGGAATAACTGGCATTGCTCCTTCCTGCAAGGAAGAATGCACAGAGCTGGTTTCTGACTGGACTCTCCTTGCTGAGCTGTGCAATCTCTGACTTTCTCCTCAATCGCTTGTTTACACCTTTTCGTGCTGTTGAAACAACTGATGGGAGCAGGAATCCCCATCAGTTCCTGCATGCAGTGCTGGCTGCAAATTGAAAGCCAGACAAATCTAAGAGTTCATCCTATTCCAAATCCAGCAGAGGCATAGAATTAATAAAGCATAGAATTATTAAACATGCAGAGACAGTAAGAGCACACTGGGAGTAAATAGCACCAAGGTCAGGCTTCAATCCCTGGACAGACCATTCCCTATGGAGTTGGACCCAATGGTCCTTGTGGGTCCCTTGCAGCTCAGGACATTCTGTGATTATGACCAGAGACAACATTGGCATGCAAAGCTTATAGAGCAGTGGTACAAAAACAAAAAACCAAACAAACCAAAGAGAAAGTGAATAAAAAAGATGCTTGTACAGATATGGACTGTCTCTGATTTAAGAATTCAAAAACAGTCTCTCTTCTGTCCTTGCAAAAAACCTGTACTTTAGAATAAAGAAAAATTGCACATCATTCTATTTACAGACATTCCCCACTGGTTTTCCAGACACAGACATGGGGATGAGAGGGAAAATTAAGAGGGGGCCAGAAGCTTCCTGCATTAGCATCAGAGGGCACAGCCCATATGCTTAGCAGAAAGGAAGGGGTAGCAACTCCTCTCAGCTCTTTTGCCTTTCCTTAATTTCCCTTCTTTTATGCACAACATTATATCATCTGGCCTTATCTACAGTGATATCTATGATGAATCCCTCAGCCATTCAGCCCAGTTTCCAACAATGAGTGCCAAGATAAAGAAATCATTCTTATTTCTGTAAAGCAATACTTACTGTCAGAGGTATTTACTGTAGAATTAAACACTGTCTCCTTGGTCTAAGCTAGATAGGAAAGTTCCCATAGACTGAAGTGATGCAGTTTGGATAAGACATCCATACCATCCTAAAAGTATTGAACCTTTCAACCTTTGGAAAGGTTAAAAATACTTTCTTTCTTAATAATGTCTTCCTTGGCTGCATCTGAAAGCAACAATCTATAGAATGTAGTAGTGGTTCCTTCTGAACTGTAACTAACTAAACTTTAGAGGACTGGTGTGAGTTTGGATTAAATACAGGTGGGTGTGCACCATTAGATAAATAAAATTTAAGCAGCAAGTTTTCCCTGCTTGCTTCCACCTACTCCTTGAACTAGCATTGTTATCATACTCACAAAGCAGCAGCATCCATGCAGTCTGCCCATGGAACACCTTTTTGGCATGTTCCATTCACCAACTTCTTAACAATCATTGTGAGACCACAGATTCCAACTCATTTTGCATTTGACCAGCTGACTCTGTGTTCATTCTGACTCTGTTGTAAGGGCTCTTTGCTATCTTTGTTGAAGTCCAATACGTTTCTTTTACAGCACTTCCTTGAAGCAGCCTCTGGAAGTGCTTTAGCACCTACAGGCAGGAAAAATGTAGGGTTTAAAACTCTTGATAGGGGTGTGTCCTCTAATCAAGGGCAGTCAAGGGTAGCTGTGCATTCTGATGGACATGCTGTGTGCTCAGCAAGGTACACTTAGAGAATCAAAACTTTCTTCAAGTCACAAATAATTGGCATCTACTGGAGAATGCGAGATACCACAAAGGGAGAAAATATGCTCTGAAGTACATTAAAATACACAATGAGAAAATCAAGTTAATGGTGCCTTCAGAAAACTGACACTGAAATTATTACCTTTCCCTGGCATTGTGTTATATGTTTTCAGGCCCATAATGAACTGGGAGATGTGATGTACTGAAATCACTATATGTACATCTGACTTCAGGGCACAATAGGAAAGAACAAAGGGGTATCTGGCAAAAATGGTTCCCTTGTTGCTAAGATTAGAGGGCTTTTATCACTGCTGCCTCACTCCACTCATCATCAGGGTACTGCAGTGAATTTCTAGACCCAGTGTGATTTTGACCAGTGCAGATAATGCACTGGCTAGATAATTACTGGTCCAAAATTACACTTCCTTGCATAAGAGAGATGTTTAAATTTAAAGGAGGATGATGGCAGGTATTTCTGTGTCACCATTCTCATACTCCATTTTTCAAACAATGCAACTCAAGGGATATAGTAAAGATACATGAAATATGATCTAGTCTTTCCTTTTGAATGCAGAGAAAGGCCCCACAGACTTTTCCTCATGTGAAGTGTAAATAACTGTTTAAAAATTGAGAACATGAGATCCTCTCACTAACAAACGCATGGTGAGAGCAACATGTTCTCATTTTAGTGATGACAAAATTCAGCAAAAAGTATTTTGCTTCTCCCCATTTGCTTTGAACTTGTCCCTATATTTTTACCCTCTCCCTTCCTCATCTGTAAATACTCAGCATAATCATATGATAGGAAATGACAATATTTTAGCCTCTCCAACTATGTGTCATTAAAATCATTGCACTCTGCTTTGAGGCTCCAAGTGAATTCATCTGCAGATGAGCCTGAGGGCCTCTGAAGGCTGCACTCCCCAGGAGCTGTGACCCCCAGAGGTACCCAGCCCTGCTGGGGTGCATCTGCCCTGCCAGAGCCCAGAGAGCCATGGGCAGCACCTGCCCCCTCAGACATGAACAGACCTGACAAGAGCCATCCTTACCTGTCAGTTCAGTGAAGGTCTCGGAGCACCCAGCCATCCTGGGAGGAAACTTGTTCAGGGATCCTTTCTGAGCTCACACTGCCTGACACTGGATTCTTCTCTCCTGTAAGCCCCACAGGAGCACCTGCAAGAGAAAAGCTCCTTGAGACCTTCACCTCTCCTGTGAATTTGAACAGGGCCAAACATATTCTGATCTTTCATTGTTTAAATATTTAGTTTATTTAGCTGTCTTGCCTCCTTTAAGTCTATCTTGGCTCTGATCCAGAAGCCAAGATGTCCTTTTCAACAGTAAATAAAATTTTTAATGTTTTGGGTTTTTTAAAATCTGTTGCAGTACCCATCAACAAGTGCTCCCCTCATACACTGGCAGTTTAGAACAAAAGCTATTCCAGACTAACTATTCCAGAACTCCCATTGTGAACACTATTCCTCCAAAAGAAAAACAGGTTTGTGGAGTTTTTTACTTAAATTGCTTTATTTGTGTTGGAAGAAAATATTTTAAAGCATGAACTATTTTTTCTGGAATATCTACTCTGGCAGATGTCCAAGCACAGTTGTCCCACCGGTAGCAAATGGGGAAGTAAAACAAAGCTCTCCAGCAGTTCAGGGCATATTCTGAGCCTGTAAATCAGCATCTTCTAGTTTAGGTCCTTGTTTAATAATTTTGTGGTAAAAATTACTGTTCTTGTCCACTTGCCACGTGCCTCCATATCTGCTATGGCCCGCCATTCAGCAAATATAAACAAATATAATTTTTCTAGGCAAAGAAAGTGAAGATATCTCGGTTGCTTGAAAGAATAATTTTTAAAAAAAGTGCTACAGAAAGCTTATAATCCTTCAAGAGCTGTGTCACTTGAAATCTGTGTGTGGGTGAATGTATATTTTACAAATGCACAAAAGCACAGACATTGGCTATAAAACCAATGTTACAGACTAATCTCCATTTCCACCATGAAATACAGTAACTAAACCCCCCTCTAAGAAAAGCAAACTACTTTTTTTTTTAAGTTATTTTCTGAATTATAGTTTCCAAATATTAAGGAAATAGTGAAGGAAATAATTGTTTACTTTTAGAACAAGCTGAAGTTATTCATTAAAAAAAATACTTTGTAAGGAAAAAGTTCATTATTTTGAAAAGGTTATGATAAAATACAGAACAGAAAATCAAAACATCTTATACATCAAAAATATAGAATATGAAAGCAAACTCTGAAATGCTAAAATTTATCATATTCTTTTCTCTCTGGTCTTTTGCCATTTAGACCAACATAGCTCAGGTTTATTCATCCCTAATGTTTTCCTTTTGTCAACACACAACATCATCTCAAACACAGTGGATTAAATCTATTTAATCACCAGTTCCTGGTGCAGATCCCAACTCTGCCTTGCAGTGCAGGTCTCCCTCATAACCCACACAGTGCTACCTAGCACTCAGGTCTGCTCTGAGCACAAACTCCTGCTGCCTCCTGCAGCTTCCAGAGGCTCTGCCTTCAGCTGCTTCCTGAACTCCCTTCAGCAGCCTCCTGGAGCTTTATGAGCAGCCTGGAACAGCAGTGTTGAGTCAACTGAAGGGTTGAGCTTCAGTAGCTCCTGTACTGCCCAAAAGGATGGGGCAGCCACAGCTTCTCTGGGCAACCTGTTCCTGTGCCTCAGCACCCACACGGGGCAGGATTTCTTCCTAATTCATTTAAACTTGCCCTTGCTCAGTTTAAGAACCCTTCAAGAGATACCAGCACACTGCCTTAATATCTTCAATGTCATTTTGTATCTTCTTACCTTGAACAATAATCCTAGATTTAGAAAATTCATGAATATGACATTCCTATTTGGGGCAAAATAAGAAAGCTGTAGGTTTTTTTCATGTTTTCTGATGTCACTCAAAGCAAAGAGATGCTTTGAGCTTTGGCCTTTTAGCCAGGACATTCAAATCCTTAAAACATTCCAGGTTTATATTCAATTTGTGAGTCATGCTTTATATCTAAAACACTCATCTGTCTACTCTTGGAAATGAGAAGAATTTGCCAAGATAATTGTTGTAAAAGATTTTTTTTTCTTTGCAGACAGTTTCAAACCATGTGGCCTGTCCATGACTCCAGACTTTCTTTCCCCAGCCCAACCCAATTAGATTACAAATATTTTTGTTCATCTGATCAAAACAGCACTAAGATTTGTTCGTGTCTGTGATGCACAAGCTGCACAGTCCAGTTTTGCTCACAGCTGGACCGTGCCAGTATTCTCCTTGGACAGGTCTCCACACAGCTGAAGTTTACCCCTGTTGTCCCAGTAACAAAACCACTCAGCCTGCTCACCAGGAGCTCAGCCCAGCTCTCAGCCCTCGCAGAGCAGCAGTGGCAGATTGCTGATTCATGCAGCTCCCTCAGGCAGAACATCTCCACCAGGGCTCCCTTCCAAGGGAATGGATCCACGCCAGCAGCTGAGGCAGCGGGACACTCACTGGACCCACTCAGAAATCTGCAGGCCCACCTCGTCCCCAAGACCCTTATATTCACTATCACCAATTACACTATCCTTTAGCTAGCCTGACATTCCTGGCTCTTTCCAGTGTTGCCCTGAGCCTCTGCCATGATCTGTTTCCTCTTTTAGGTTCCTAAATAAATCCCTACTCTCTCACGGTGCTGAACGCAGGGGAAATGTATCTGAAGTGGTGAGAAGTTTGCAAATGATAGGCTGCTGCAAGAGAGAGCCCAAAAGGCCACAAGCTGCTATTCTGCCTGTTTCTTTCAAGAAGTACAGAAAATCACCAATTGTTGGAATGATACCAGCCAGAGCATCTTTCAAATTGTGTTTTTAAAGAAGTGAAAATATTCCCTTTCTTACTTATTTAATGGAGTCTGTTCATATAACACAGCCCTTTGGATGCATTTGGTCTCTCCTACAGCTAAGTGCCCGTTCTTGTTTCCCTGTATTTCTCCCCAGAATGATAAATGTCCAGCTGTGGACACAGGAGTTCTGGGCTAGGCTTACAGCTTTCTTCATGTTACCTGCAGCATGGTTACCTCACAGATCCTGCTGGCTCATTGCTGAGCACACATGACAAGCACATTGGAGAGGTTATGTACTCCCAGCCACAAAAACCACTAGAGGGTCCCTCTAGTAATAAGATGATATTAAAAAAAAAATAAGAAGTTCTTTCCAGCTTCCATCACACATACGGTGAGCTTCCATCAGGTAGTTGCATGTTGAAGCCATGCATGACACTCAAAGTGGAGTGAGGATGTCTTGTCTTGGTAATAAAAATACAGCTGAATTGGACACTGGTCTTTACCAACCCAAAGTATGGGTAGTTATTTTTTGTGAATTTATACGTGTGAAATAAAGACAGCAAAAATTGTCAAAAATTATTCTCAGGCATTTGAAGTTTTATCCAAAGCTAAATTTTCTTTTAGGAGTGATAATTCTGTTGCCTGTCATGCAATGTTGTGAATTAAGTCTTATATTAATTTTTTTCCTTCTCACTGAGAGCACAAGAATGTGAACTTTGACCAGGGACTGTGAAATGCTCTGAACACTCTCCAGTCCTTATCATTATTTCAGTTTCTTAAAACGTATTAACAATAATATTCAGAGGACACATTACAATTTCAGCAATCCAAATTCGGCTTTTCACAAGGAGCAGGAGCTGCCCTGGGGGCAATATGGTTCCCAAGACTGGAGATTTTCTAATTGCCTGTCTCAAGGTGATCAGGAACAAAGGCCCAGGGGCTGGAGGAATCCTCCAAACAGAGAGCTGAGCTATTTCTCCTGGAAATGTATCACTGTCTACAAGGCAATGATATATTTTAGGTGGTGTTAGAATTCTTCCTTCTTCTCCTCCCAGCCTCCATGACAGATAAGCATTCTGGGCTGAATCATGCTCTGTGTAATATAATGAGTTATCAAAGACAAGAAGCTGCAAATAAATGTTTTCTTACATTGAGTTCATATGCATTTTCTTGGAAGGCTAAGAAAAGGAGTGCTTGATAATTGAATTACTGTGCTTCCTTACTGAAGTCACTTCCTGATAAGCAGCCAAACTAATTGGCTAAAACAAATGAGAGAGCTTGAATATCCCAGTCATGGCCAGTCACAACTGGTGCAGTATTATACTAAGACAACCTGTGTTATTTACTTCTAAGCAATATGTACCAGCCCAATAAAACCATTATGAATTTCTTGTAGCTTTCATTTTTCTACATTCAAAAAGGTAAAGACATTTACAAGAAACCACCAAAGTTCTTAACACTATCTTCAACCTCAACCTTTGTGTTTATTTACTTTCCCAAAATCAAGTGCTCACATGAGCAGCTTTTACACTATATTTTCACATGTACATGTTTTAAACCACATGTATATATAAGCAAACCCCAAGAAACACAATCTTTCATCTGAAACTCACAATAAAATAAGTGTAAGATTATTCCCATGGAAATGAAAGAGCTCTATGTGATGCTATCTATAGACTATAAGGCTAAGTAGTACTGAATATGTTTGCAGAACTTTTTATTATACCTTAAATCAAGAAAACATGCAAAATTGAAATATCCCAAAAAGCTTTTTGAACGTTCTATTAAAGTCATTCCAGCTGTGTTATTGAAAGTAGCTCCAATCCTCAGTGCAGTTCTTTCATGTTCTGCCATCATGTCAATGACCCTTTGCAATCAATGCTTTGTCTTCTCTAAGAAACCAAGCCAGAGAAAGTAGTTTTCTTTTTTCCACTTTCCTTGTAACTACTTTTTCAATGTTATGAGCTTAATTCAGAACATTTGGTTGCATTTTAAAAATGCTCATTTAATTTAGAGCAATAAGCTTGAAAACTTTCTCAAAAGTTCTGCTGACTAGAAATTGTTTTGTTTCTGCCTGTTAGAGTTCTTATCTACACAATTAGGACTGATAATTAACTAATGCTTAAAAGTTATCAATCCTTTATTGGGACCCTTAAATTAACAACTTCTGTGGCACTGGAATTTATGAATTCTAGAGTAGAAGTAATAAGATTTACAAATGTTCTTTACCAAACCTCCCACCCTCTTGGCCCTCTCCTGCTGAAAACAGACATAAGGGCTTTTCTGCACTTACCTGAGTCACTCTGGCACAAAGCCTGAGCCTAGTCACACAAATTTAACTTCTTTAAACTTACCTTTGTTGAACAAGTGACCAGACCTTGTCATGAAGTTCTTGAAGAGGGTATCCACAGGAGCAGAATGCTCTGAAACAGCAGCAAGTATGTGTTTGAGACAGTACAGGGTTTGTGCTCAACAGTGTAATTGTTTTGTTAATTGTAATTGCTTTGTTAATGAAAATACAAACTCAAGAGGGGCCTCTCCATGGCATCAGGCATAGTGACCAGGCTGCAGTGAAAACAACTAGGAGTCATTGGGCACTGAAGCCCCTAACTAATTATGACTCAAGTTTTTATACAAATTATTCCCTAGTAAACAAGTGTTTTCCTCAGCTAAAAAACTGATACTCCATTGTCCTGGGGTGACTTTTTGATGCTTGTATCCCCAGCTGTCTGCTCTGTTTATGCTGTATGTTAAGTTCTGTACCTT
>VZUI01019575.1:0-13725 GCA_013401135.1 Cettia cetti | reverse complement strand
CATTGTGAGGTGCTCCTCCCAGGGGGAGGAGCCAAGCATTCCCACATGGATATAATCCAGGGTTTGGGACAGCACAGAGGCCTTTTCCCCACTGGATTCCCAGAGGACAAGAGCTACCAGACCTTCTCTACAGGATCATTGCTTCAACAAGACCATTTCATCTGGACTGCTACTACCACCTTAACAGGGTGTCAGGTTGTATTCTGACTGTCAGTATTTTTGTACTATTGAATTTATTTTATTTTACTTTATTTTACTCCTTTTCTTTTTTTTTTCTCTAATTAATTTGTACTTCGACTTGGAGTCTCTCACTGGTTTTGCTTTCAAACCAGCACAGACTAGCACCATTGCAAGAGAATAACTGGCATTACTAGCTCAGCCTTTGACTTTTGTACTGATTGATCAACACAGCTCAGCTTCTATTTGAGTGGAAGAGCAAGGGTATTCCAGGAATAACACATAGCTGAAGACTGATAGGTGAGCATTATATTATACTTATGATATTTCTCTGGTTTAGTGAATTAAGGAAGGTCTTGTACTTATTTTTAAATGCAGTAAATAATAATTATGGTGAATAGAGAAATTAAAATTTCTTAAGACCATAGTACCCTTGTCTACTCACTTCTGTTACTGACTCTTTTGTACTACAAGCCTTCTGCAACTATAATAAAAATGCATCCCTTACTGGAATACACAAGGAAGAGAGAAAAATAATTAAGATTCTGTACGATCCCTCTTGTGTAAATTTCTGCTGTCTATTTGATGAATTTCAGAACTACCTTAAATATACTCGAGGTAAGAAGCAGGTGGGAAAAAAATTACTATCGTAGTAATGGATAAGAGGGATCAGTTACTATTTCACACTTAAAGTGGGTTGAATTTTTCTAGCTCTTCTTCTAAGATATAAACTTCTGGATGCCTTGGCTGGATGGCTCTGCTTTGTACTCTGAACAAAAAGCTTCAGTATCAGGAAGGGGATGTTTTTAAAAGCTTTCAGGAGCATATCATCCACATTTCAGGAAAGCAAACAAGGCCAGTGTCTGGAAAGGGATTGATTGCCAGTGAACTCTGATGGCTTCTCATTACCCTATTCTTAACTGTAATTCTCTCTTTGCTAAAAAAATGAATATACCTTCAAGTAACAGCCATTCCAAAATGCCCTGCTTCTGATTAAAGAAAATTCATCCATTACCTATTATTTCAGTGATACAATTCAGTACAGCTGCAAAATAGTTTGCATTTGGTCCCAAGGGAAGGACAATGTTAAATTGCTTTTTCCAAGTTTCTCGTTTCCTCAGAAAACATTGAAGTGTAACTTCCCAAGTTAAACCAGACCTCAAAAAGGCAAATTAACATACCACAAACCTTGTTTTGAGGAGAATTTTCATAATTATAAGGTTTTTATTCTAATACAAGAGGTGATTGTTTTTCTAACTTAAATACTGAAATTTAACAAAGTAAAATGTCTGCTTCTAAAGTAAGCAATTTGCAAAGAATTCAAGATTGGTAAGTATAAGTCACTACACAAAATGTGAAGAGAAACAAATGCTAAAAAAACATACACTGCTGTCAACAAACATAAACAAATTGATGGCTGGGCATACAGTGCCAAGGGCATAAAGTACAAAAACTGTAGAAGTACAGACGATTGAAAGATTCTTATCTCACATACACATGCACAAATACACCAAAAAATGAGGAGCAATTTCTTTGAAAATGTTCCGATTGTTATTTTCAAAGTCAAATATCAAAATACTGTTTTGAACAATGACAGAATGCTCAACAAGCAGTCCAAATAAATATAAATAAAGATAAGTTTAAGGTTTAGTAGAGGATTCAATTATTATCAAAGACTGTGCCTGGCCTGCCACTTCACAGTGTGAAGAATACTGCCTTTGTAGGTCACCTTTAGCCATTAACATATTAATTAAATTCCTTCTTGTGTTTTGTAACACATCCTTCTTTTCATATATATGACTAGAACATGTTGGTTAATGAAACACATTAAAAATATATTTCTTACACATCAAAAGCCAAGAAAAAGTGCTATGAAATCAATAAACAACATCACACAATTCACTTCCTTAAAAGCTCAAACCTCTAAAGTTAATACAGATGCTTAGATAATAAAACACACAATTATATTGTTAAAACTGTATTCCAACTCAATATTCCAATTTCTAACTTTTAACTTTGACCCAAACAAAACTACTCTCATGTTTTTAATGGTCAAAATATCCACCTATCATTTTATCTAGACATTTATTCAGAACGTGCTACCACATACAAGTACCAATCATATATCTTTAGAAAATAGTTTTGCATACCTATTGTATCAGCTTTGCTAAATCTTCGTGTGACAACATTGTTCATGTTTCCATTTTCACACAGTTTTAATTCTGTTAGATATACTTCTACTTTGCAGTGCTTTACAAACATACCCTGTTCAACAACCTGAAAAACAGAATGGGATCACGTATCAGTCTGAATATGTTTTCTTATATACACACTTCAAAATATTTCTGAGAAATCTTCAATAAACTGAAGTTCATGCAATATAAGACATTTAATAAATGCAAAAAATTAGGATTAAAATTCTCCTGTAACATTTTAGTAATACAGTAAACTAGAAAGTATTTTTTTCCATGATGATGATTGTCTTACCTGTGTATAACATGATGCCTTTCAAAGTGTTAAATACAGTAGAAATCAGAACTATGCAACCTTAATCCAAAGATACTTGATCAAAAGGTCACTTTTATTATCAAAGCTACTTTTACTTATACATTCATTGTATACTGCTTCCTCAGAACAGGAAGAACTAGTTTTCACGGTTAAAGAGTATTATCTGGATATCACATTTTTAAACAAAACCTACAAAATTTCCACTTATATTCCAATAATGAATACATTAATTTCAAATTTTACCTACTCATTACAGTTGTTTATTCTATGTTTGGAATTAGTTAAATATACAGGATTTTTTTGTTTTTTAATAAAAGTAAAACATAGAAAAAAAATATTCAGGGTCACCTCTTAAATGTTTTTCCCTTTGATCTTCCAAAGTGTAACTGCAGTACTCTTAGTCATGTAGACTGCTCTAAAAATAACCATCAGCCTGATATGTGATACATCTGACAAATACGGTTAAAATAAAGTTACCAGCTAATTGCTAGAAGAGATCTGTTATCTGCTGTACAAATATAACTTATATGTATGTACCACAGGAAAAAATATGAAGAAATTAGTGAGTTATTTCATTGTTTGTCTTAGCTTTAATGACTGTCAATCATAGCATTTAAACAAAAATGCAGCTTAGTTTGAGCAGCTTAGTTTTCAGCTACTAGAGTCACAACAAAATAGCGGCAGTAAACAAAACTATGCAGTATGGCTAAGATATTTCTAAGAATAAAAACTAACACTATGTTAGCACATACGAGAAGTTTTAACATTATCTGATAGAGATACAATACAAAAATTTACCAATTTAAAATTTGGATCCACTTTTCAAAAATAGATGATGTAACAAAGGGGACGAAAGAAAAGTATAACACCACGTTTATGAAAAAAAAGCAACCCATAAAGGCAGACAGGAAAAATAATAATGAATGACAAAAGCATCAGAAACAAAAATGCTGAACTGGAACATGCTTCTCAGAGGGTAACTGCTGCTCATACTGGCAGAAAATGACAAAGCTGCACCAGTTTACCTGGACACTCACTATAGCCCATGTACTTTTCCAGTTAGCTACTTCCAAGTGGAATTGAACTTACTCTAATTTCATTGCTCTCTCCTTCCATCTTCCTCCCAAACTGAAAAAATTACAGACTTTTTACTTTACCATGATGATGGAAGAATATGCAGTTTACTGAAATCCTTCTTCAGAAAAAACAGTAACACGTTGATAACAGATATATCTTTAAAGAAGAAGAGTTATTTTAATGGATTTCAGCTCCAACAGAACTAGACAAAAAGACATTTCAGGGATGTCTCCAAAACCAAAAACTAAACAACTACTTTATCATATCAGAGAAAATATAAAACCCTTAAACTTCTGTTGCTGTCCAAATTAATTTTGAAGACCTGAAATTTTTTCAATAGCTACATCTACCACTTATTTGAAGAGTGGACTTCAAGTAAACAGCCAGCATACATGCAGTTAGATCATACTTAAGTCCTAAGAAGGAAACAAAATTGTATTACACCAAAAATCGTAAAACTAAATTCTAGGCCGTGATTTTAAAAGAATTAAAATAAAGACCCCTGTAACTGGAAAAATACACCCTAGTGGTCAATACAGAAAGGATAAATACACCAAAATGTATTTTAAAAACTAAGTAATTCAGTCCAGTGAGGATGCAACTGTAATTGCTAATTTGAAAGTCTAAAGAAATAACAGAAACAAAAAAAGATTGCATGATCAACAAACTGGTGAAATTTCCTATCATCTTAATAATAAGAGCATTATGTACTGGAGCAAACTAGAACAAATTTAATGATGTTAATTTTTCAGTATCTTATGTTGATGGAGGGCCACACTATCCACCATACCCCAGATGACTACTTGCTTCAAGGTAAGCTTTTTGCTTAAAGAAGTTACTCCCTTAGCAAGCAGCTGAGAACAGAGTGTTTATCAGAAAGAAACTACCAATTACTCCACCAATGTTAACATTATTAGATAGGCTTTTCACTAACACAGTCAATGCAGTTCTAGAGTTATATCATTTGCATTTACAGCCATACAAGCTTCTAAAACAATTTGTTCTTGAGATATTATGAGAACTTACTTCTAGAATAAGTAAGTATTACATCCTTTGCATCCCCTGCCTCAATATTACACATTTAAGCCTCAAAAATTTAAATAAAAATTAGATATCAATAAGCAAATAAAGCAGGAGTTCTCTATGTGATTATCATAAGCCAGGACTTAAAAGTCTAATAAATTCCTGTGCAATTCCTGCATATTTGCAGGACTACATCTGAACCATATTCACCCCAGTAGGTTGTTAAAGAGTACCTTGCGTGCAATTGGCTCTTGACCTTCCATCAGTGTGTACCAGCTCACTAGCCTATTCCAGCCTTCAGTTGGCAAAAGGATGTAGTCCAGCTCATCAATGAGATGTTCCTTGAGAGACTGAGAATCACCATCTATAAGAGAAAGATTGTTTTCACTTGAATATTGTAATATTGTACTTGAGTTTTTAATGTAACATTTTCACATAAACAGCTGACAAAATATTTTGAGTCACAATCATGTTACCAGCATTATGGGGTTCAAAGCAGGTCTTCTGAAATGATGTAGGCAACTATCCAGTTCATGCTTTGCACACCTATTACAGGTGGTATTTCTTTACTGTATGAATGACAACTTTATCCCCATGCAATTATAAGCACCAAGTTTGTTATCATACACCATCCTAGCTTTCAGAGAAACCAATTCATTTCCCCGACTCACTTCACACATATTCCCACATCATCACGGATACTTCCACAGCCGAAAATGAGAAGGAATAAACTGTAGATTCAAAGTTTGAAGTCGTTCACCCTATGTCAGACTAGGAAAGTAGCATGGTACAACCTCCTATTTAAAGGATCTTACGTGCTCTGGAAACAGTCACTACAAAATTCTTTGCAGAGAAGGGGAGATGCTGCACTTGAATGAAGCACAACTTGGAATCTCTTAAGGTAAGCAGCATGCTGTTAGCTTTTGTTCAATCCTTATTACTAGCAGCTATCTTCTAGGCCTAAGAGGTGATTCCAGATTTGAGCCACTGTGAGCTTCAAACATTTAGGGCAGCTGTCTTTCTGCACGGAAACATCACATTGTAACTGGGAGCACAGTGTGGGGAGAAATCCACGAGCACTTCTTCAGGTCTACGTAACTCTTTCAAGATTCATATGGTATTTCTGCACTGTTCTTATATTTTGAGGTTTAATTTGGATTCTATTATCTCCTAAAAATACCAACATTTCTTCTAGTATAATTTTTTTCAGAACCATCAAACAGATAGCCTGATTCTGACAATTCAGTCCCTCATATACATTGTTTTCTACGATGAACAATCAGCTACTCTAAATACCTACTTCCTTGTGCCTGCTTCGACGATGTATCTCTTCTCTTGAACATGACACGTGCATTACATTACACTCGACATTTTTTTGCACATGTTGAGATTAACTGAAATCTCTACCTGTTACTTTTCATTGCTCTCACTTAATCCAAATGTTCTGGAAACAAGGGAGAATTTAAATAATGTAAACACAACACACTGCTCCAGTTTCCTGTAATCAAGTCTTTTGTGAATTCAATTACTGCTTTCCTTATAATTGAATTACACTGTAGAATATCTGAGAAAGCATGCCCATTTTAGATTTTCTTTATTCTTTGTATCGGATGCACATTTTTAAGGAGAGCAGTATGAGAGCAACTGGAGTATACTATTTGCCAAAGATTACAATCCAAGCATTTTCAGGGTCAGTTTATGCTACATAGAAAACCTAGTACAGAGGACTGTTGCTTTGCAATGGGTGAAAGAGAAAGCTATTATTTGCTGGGCACTAATGCCCTTAATTTTAAAACTACCTTTACCCAGGAACAGCAGATGTGAGAGGGTAACTGGATGCATGGAATCACTGCCAATGTGGAGCCACAGTTTAGAACCATGAATGAGCAAAAAGTGAAGTTCACAACCCCTGATGCTGTTTACTTTGAAAGGGCCACTGCTAGTGTCAAAACAACAGAATACAGCTTTTCAGAAGCTTTTAGGAAAATGGCTAACACGACTTCAAATTTGGCAGCTAACCCTAAAGTAGCCTTCATAACAACAGTAACTTAAAAATAATATGAACAGGTATGTAGATTAAGTAATAAATGGTACAGGTGAACAAACAGTGCTTGTCACAACTAGAAATGGCCAATTTTGGAAAGGGAAGACACAAAAGAGAGAACAAGCTGATGCTACCTCACTGAGGAAAAAAGATGTTGCTACATCTGATTTCAGCTGAGATGTATCACCTGAACATCCCTGCCTCACTGCAACGTTTACTACAAGAATGGACAAAAGATCTAAATCCTCACATTTCAAGAAACAAAACACAACACTCACATGGAGCAAAAGACCTTAAAGTTTTTGGATGGAAGAGAATATATAGATGTATATGACAATACAGCACCTCCTATAAAGGCACTAAAATTTGTAAAATAATGAGATACTAACTACAGAAGTTTTGAATTAAGAAAGCCAAGAGTTCATCATAAACCCTGTGACGTTGGAAAAACTGGTATTACTACAAGCTAATAGAACAAGCAGTATTATTACGTTACCTGTAACTGCAAAGAAGAAAACCAATTAATTATTTGCCCAATTCTGTAGCTGCTAGATTTTGAAAATTAAATATTAACATCTTTAATAGTATTTTGATATTGGACATCAAATACAGAATTTGATGTGAAGATTAAAATATGTGGAAAAGTATTTTGACACCTGTGTTCAAAAAATTTGGCTACAGTTCAGCAAAAGCCAGTCGAACCCGAGTAATTATAGCAGTGACAGAGTTTAACATAACATACCAAGACCATAAATAAAATAGGAAATTATCCCCTGTCATGTCACAACTCAAGTCACTGAACTGAATAATACCACTTCTTCAATTGTTCAGAACTAAAGTAAGGGCTTGGGGCTCATTTACAGAAGTAAGTTTTAGAGTTCAACTTAAAAATCTTATTTTAAATTAACCAATTTGGTTAAGCTACCAAAAAAGAGGAAATCATAGTGAACTCAAGCTACCTTGAGTTGACTAATTTTCAGTTCTCAAGAAAACCCAAAACCTCATTATAAACCAGGAATTTGTACATTATTTTATATTTTGTTACCATTACAAAGAAGTTCCAATAATTGTATTTATAAAATTGTGATTGATTAGGGAAATCTATGCCAGTTCCATTGTCATGGTCTGAAAAAAACCCAAAATTTTTACCTTTATATAGGCTGAGATTCATTTACACTGCCAACTAAAAAGATGAACTACCTGTGAAAATTTCACGCTTAAAGTACTATTTGCTTATTTCACAGTAAGAGGCAGTTACCTTTGAGAAGTCCAGAGTTATCAATAGGACCAGGGTACACATTCTGATCTCCCATCTGGTATTTGTCCCAGCTGTCAAAACCAACATATTTTTTCCACTGTTTGAACCAGCGACTATCCACTAGATACCTTAAAAGGAAGAAGACATATATATTAATTATTGTCATGCTACTACTTCCTGCCTCATTCATAATAATGCACCAGCATTCAACAGCCTTGTGAAATGACAATACTTTTCTCTCTGTTCTGCTAACCACAGTCAGCATCTCCTACCAGTGAGGACTTTACCTGTGGTTAAAGATCTCACTAACAGCACCAGGTACAGTTTTGCAAGACTGTACAATACAATACAGTCTTTGCAATACAACCGGCAAGTTGGGAAAAAAAATTTCCCTTTTTTGCATGGATTGTCACTTTTAATTCCTGTTCCTGATTTTCGAATTCAGGAGATTCTCTATAATTAGACAGCCCTTTAAAAAAGTAAGACAGAACTTTCAGTAAGAAATTGTCTACTGATGGAGTTTTATTTATAAAATTAAAGTGGGACTTAAAAAACTTCAGGAATCTGATGCCTTGTCAAGAACCAGCGAGTGTGTTTTTCATCCTCTGAGTCAACATTAAAACAAAGGGAAAATGCTCTGCTTTTGACAGACCACTGGATGTTCCTCCTACAAGTAATTATCAACATCACACTTCCATATAAAGCGATTATATCTCTAATCTCAGCTCCACAGTATTTTTATCCAGATTAAACTGTTGTCGCACTCTGGCCCTTAAAAAGTCCAGTGATTCCTACATTTCATACCTTTTTTGTTCAGACTTTCTTTAGGATCAAGATACCAAATTTGTTCATTGATGTTCAGATTTTTTTTTAAAAGATACCATATTCATTATTTCTCCTTCCTAAAAGTATTCATTTTTTTCCTGAACATGTCCCGAATCTTTTGCTACTATGTTAGGATGA
This sequence comes from Cettia cetti, assembly GCA_013401135.1. NCBI lineage: Eukaryota > Metazoa > Chordata > Aves > Passeriformes > Sylviidae > Cettia > Cettia cetti. Next base: position 4,675 of record VZUI01019575.1, on the reverse strand, counting down.
AACTGAATTTGATTAATCTGACATGGCCTTGCCTCTTGCTATATACACTAAGTTTTCATTCTCATTAACATACTTAAGGCAAACAACATTCTCCCCTTTCTCTTCTGCTGAGGCTATCCAGCTCTATTCCATAAGAGCTGCAACTCTTATGTATGTGGTCATGAATTCAGTCACCACCAAACCTGCTAGACTTGTCCCATTGGCCTCTACTTTCTTGACCTAAATTTGAATGAACTATGAATTTTAAGAAGGAAAGATAGGATTTGACACAGGAGAGAAACTATCATACAGGCCAACTGCATTTATTTTAATTAATGCTTAAGAAATTACTGCTTCTGGAAATGATTTTACTTTTCAAATACTTTGTGTTAAATGTCTTATCACACCCTGATAACAGAGTGATTAACACAAATTTTTGAAAACAAAATTGAACAGTGTGAGAAAGCTTGGGGTCCAGTGTTGTAGATTTTAAATCTCCAACATTATCTATTTCAACATTTCAGCTTTCTTCTTCCATATCCATAATTTTGCCATCAACGAAAATTTGCTGTGCAGTATCTCTTTAAGGTCCTCTCTAACAGAAATGTTGTAACATTGCTGTTTCCTAACAGGAAGTGCAAAAAATCTTTCATCATTTCCCTTCACATTTAGGAATTGAATTTAGAAATATTTTCAGGTTCAAATCAGAGCTTAATATTTTTGTATAAAGAGAGCTGAAAAGCCACTTATAAATCCTGCAAATATATAAGTATGATAAGAACTGAACGGCAGTCAAGTTCCTTTACCACAGAGTAGAGGTAACATGCATTACATGGAAAAGAAAGGTTTACTGAATTTATTTAGCCAAGAAAAAAAAATTGCACATGGAGGTTTTGAAAAATGCTAGCAGACACTATAGAAGTGAATTGTTACAGCAAATTACTGGCTATAGGCATGTATGTGCATGTATGCACACATATATCTATGTTTTACACATATTAGGCATTTTAATGAACATTCTGCTACTTTTCCTTCAATAGAAATCTGGTACAGGTGAGAAAAGCTATTTTGAGTTGTTATTATTGAACACAGTCAGAGTAGCCATAATCTTCTCTCTTCTCCTGATTTAAGAATGTTATTTCCCAATTTAGTAGTCTGAATTTAAAAAAACCGAACAACCATAAACTGCTCTCCTTCCCCCATCCCACAAAAAGCAGATATTACAGGCTGAGATAGTAACAAGTAACAATTAACTGGAAACAGAAGTAAGAAAAATGAACAGCAACAGTATTAATAATAGAAGTGTAAAAAAGAGGGTGATTTACATGCAAAATTGTCATCCTGGGGGACAACGAACAATGGTGGATGAGCTTCTTCCTCCAGCCATGCCTTTTCTCATCCTGAAGCCGCACCACTCTTCTCCCAAGTAAGAGCCCTTGACTCCTATCCCCAGGGGTGGTAGAGCAAAATAACCTGGACAGTCCCAGGGCTGGGCTCCAGGCTCCACTCCCTCACCAATAGAAAATTTAACTCTGTCCTGGCCAAAACCAGAATACTCCATTACAAGAACTTGCTCTTAATCAAGACATGAAATAACTACTTTTCCACTAAGATTAGGAAATCAGAAATTTGCATTCAAATGGCATACACTACCTTCGTTTTATGTAAGTAGGATATGCCACATTAAAGATTATGGAGGGGAAGGGGAAAAAACCCCAGAAGCACAATTACACCATGCTCAGTTTAAGGCAAATCAATCAATCTGTAAAGCACTTCTGTAGCTAAAACCCAGACTTCTTTGCATTAATGGGAAAAGTAATAATCAGAGATTTATAACTTAAAGCTTTTGACTCTAAAAAACACTCAATACAGCGTTCTCACCAAGATCAACAGGACTACTCATCTGCACAAGAGAAGGCAAACCACTGGAAGGCAACTAACTTATCTTTTCATCAGTGTTATAATATCCATGATACAATCAACCACCTGAAAACTAAATATTACCTATGAGGGACATTCAGTAATTTAAGAGGAAACTCAAGTAAACACAACTACATCTGCTAAACCCTCATTTCTTAAATGATATTTGATCCCTTCTTATGGAAAAAAATATTAAAAACTTGGGGAAGATACACTTCCCTGTAATGTGCGTGGTCCCAGATACAAAAGTAGCATACCAGGCATTAGTAAAACAGAGACCAAGGAGACTTGGTACAATGTTTTGCCTTTATTTTTGTTACTATTACCTAATGGAGGAAGGCATTCCAAATGAGTCTAATGCTACAGCAGTTTTTTGAACTGTGGACTTGACCACGAAGGCTACCCCAAAACTCCCCATTAAAGCTGTAATGTATGGCATATCTATTTTTTAGAATTATGATTAAGAAATAAATGCTTGTTATCTGATGGAATCAAGATTTCACTCAACCAGGAAACACAAGTTTTGCTCTCTGGCAAGTCATCAATTTAGCTAGTGAGAAGGACAACCAACCCATCTTCTGAGGTAAAACAAATCTGGAAGATTTGAATAAAGATTAAGGTCAAGAATTTCTAAACATTCTGACTTGAGGGGCAAACCTTAAAAACTAAGACAACTGCAAAGCTGAATGAACTGGTTAACTCTAAAACCTGACATTTATAGATACTTCAAATAAATCAGTAACCTCAAATTGATTGAAGAAAATAGTACAACCAAGTCACTTAGAGCCAACTAACTGGTCAATAACAGAGAACACTGTAACAGTCCCAAACCTTTACTTAAAAGTAAGCAAAAACATGCATGTACCATTTGCTGAAAATTACACTCAAATATGGAATCCTTAGTATTAACAATAATGGAAATATTTGTACAGTTTCACTAGCTCTAAGAACTTTTTCTTGGTTATATCATGTATATTTAATTTTCTTTGTGCAAGTAGAATCAAAAACTACAGAACACATGAATATGTTCTCAGTTCAAATCTGGCCTACTTCATTACCCAGTATTCACTTCTGAGTAGAGCTTCAGATGACCTCATAAGATATCTGCTCTCTTCGGTAAAATGTTTCTTGCCTGTCTGAAGTGGATTATCATATACAAGGGACAATTCATACTCTAGAGTCCTCTGGAATGCCAGATAATGGAATAAAACATGAGGAAATGGAATGAAGCTGCAGCAGGGGAAGTTCACACTCGACATCATGAAAAGCCTGAGAGGGTAGCTGGTCACTGGAACAGGCTCCCTAGGGAAGTGGTCACAGCACCAAGCCAGTCAGTTCAAGGATCATCTGGAAGACATTCCTTAGCTTTAGGTAATCCTGCAAAGAGCAGGAAGTTGGATTCAATGTCCTTTATGGGTCCTTTTCCATTTGGGATATTTGGCCTTGGCTAGTGGCCGGTCCACCTGGAGCTGGCTGGCATTGGCTCTGTAAGACACAGGGGAAGCTTCTGGCAGCTTCTCCTAAAAGCCACCCCTGTAGTAGCCCCACTACCAACACCTTGACAAGCAAACCCAATAAAATTGTGTCACCAAATTAAATTTTACTAGAAAAGACTGTATCCTTACATATGACCAAATGATAAACTGTAGAGACTCAAGGCAGCCTAAAATATGATTACTTACAGCCTTTTCCAGATTAACGTTCAAGTACAAAAAGTTGAAGCTATTACAACATATGTAAATACAAATTTGTTTCTTAAATACTCAACAAATAATAAAAAATAATTTTAAGTTTATGAAAGTTTTAAAATTTTGCAAATGCATGACTAAATGGACATTGTTCACTAAATAAAAGTAAGTACTAGCAGAAAACTTACTGATTTCTAAAATTCTCCCATGGTTTGTATCTTTTTAATGTAATTCAAGTTCACCTGTGATTTACTACATATTTGGACTTAATAAACCTAATTAACATAATAGAAACATTACACAAGTAGAACAGCATTCATTCTTTATGTCAATAACCAAGCTGACAGAAAAATATCTGAACAGTATGGCTAAGATCTTGGTATTTCCCACTGCTGTCAAAAGCATTCTGAATTCTTGTGACCCTTACATGCTAACAGAATTAAACAACATGTAACCTAGATTTATTTATATTGACTGATACCTCAGCTCTTTGAATTCAAAATCAAACCAGAAAACTTTAATATGCAAAAAAGACACTTCACAGAGAGGCACTCATTCTGCACTGTGTACTGCTGGGACATCGTATCTTCTGAACAGAAGCTATTTCACGTTTAACTGTAAAACGGTGCAAATTGTCCAGAGAGACAGGTGAGGATTTTTTTTTACTCTCCTCACTGTGCATGAGTACAGATTAAGCAATACAGAGGACAAAGTGGAACAACTGTTTTGCAGAAAGCAAATTAGGACTCCTGCTTAAAGGCACAGCATCTGAATTTTGTTCTTGCACAACTGCAACTATAAAAATAAGAACATAAGAACGGGTGGTATCTGTATTTCTACTTTGATTAAGGTGACGAAAATTGCTTGACCAAATACACTAATAATTAATAGATGCCTTCAAATTCATTTTTCTTACAGAATTAACCAGTTTATCATGTTCAAAATGGTGATAATTCTTCTACTCTGTCACACAGATCATACCGTATTTTTATTCAAAATATAGGTAAACCACAAGAAAAAAATGCAAAGGTCAAAGACAAAAAAAACCAACCCCAACCCCCCCCCAAAAAACCCAGTTTACCTCCCAT
>VZUI01019573.1:0-14791 GCA_013401135.1 Cettia cetti | reverse complement strand
GGATCATCTCTACTCCACAGAGCTGCATCTGTTACTCCAGAAGGATTCATCTGGACTGCTTCTAACACCCTGAACAACAGGGTGTCAGGTCACATCCCTGACTCTGTCAGGGGTTTTTTAGTTTTTTTTTCCTGTTTGTTTTGTTTGCTTGTCTTTCTGTACTACTACATTTGTTTATTTTAATATTCCTAGTAAAGAACTGCTATTCCTATTCCCAAATCTTTGCCTGAAAGCCCTTAATTGCAAAATTATAGTGATTTGGAGGGAAGGGGGGTTACATTCTCCATTCCAGGGAAAAACTCCAGTTTCCCCCGGCAGTTATCTGTCACTAAACCAAGACATATGGCTTTTTATTTAACATATATTTACTTTTAAGGTCTATTATAATATTCATGTCTAAAAGGTTTTGGTAGTTATTCCTAACATATCTCCATTTCCATAAGTCTGCAGATCCCCCTCAGACAGAATTCCCCATGTAATAAATTTGAAGGGCATGTAATATTTGACCCAGTATAAATAAGTAAAAATAAAGTTTCAAGCTTTTATTTTTATTCAGAGGTAGAAATTTGTTTTGTATTTTTCCAAGAGCATTACTGATATACAAAACAGTTTGAAGTCAATCACATTGTCACCAGAAAACTATCTTTGCTATGTTTTTAAGGAGATGGAACCAGTACACTAATTATCAGCCATCTGTGATGGGAGCTAGAGACTCACTCTCTCTCTTTTCCATTCCTGCATTTATATGTAGACAGATTCAAATCAGAATCCCTGGAGCATCAGCCAAGGGATAAAAGCACATGAAGAAGGTCCCTGTTGTGAGCTGATATGTGTCCCACAAATGAACATCAAAAAGAAGAATTGGCTAATCATCAGGTTTCTTTTGAATATTGAGGACAGTGAAAGAGCATAAGTCTTTCTGCCTGATCCTATGATGCATCTTTTGAGCCATAGGCCAAATCCAAAGAGCAGAAACCCAGCTGACATCTGCAGGAGCCAGGGAGGCTTGTACCCAGCAGCTGACCCCCTGGCAGCTCCAGCCCCCAGAGGGGTAATGGGATGCATTCGGGCTGTGCACACAGAGGTTTCCAAAGCCAATGGAGGGCAGAGAGGGACAGAGATGGGCTTTGCTGTTCAGACAACCCTTGTCACCACAGCAGGGACTTTCCTGGTAGATGAAGAGGGATCAGGAGAAAAGAGGTCAGCTAAATTTTCCTAGAAGTGAAAGCATTCCTTTGCCAGACACTGCCCTACTTAAAACCTTTTAATTTTTACAGATTCATGTAAAATAAAAATTGTCCTGGGCTCATAAGTCAGACACTGCATGTTCAAGTACTACCAGAGAGAAAACCTTAAAATAAAACTCTCCTCTGGAAAATGTCAGATTCTGAGGCAGACTCTGAGGGGTTATGTAATGATAGTACCTGTAATCTCTGGGAGAGCAGTCCTCATCTGCAAACTGTCTCTCTGTCTTTAGAAAGAACTTGAGCTGATTTTTTTGAAATTATTGCTCAAATGCATATGGCCTTAGCACAAAGCTGTCTGTGACACAAATTGCAAGTTTCTCGCTTTTCCAGACCAAATGAGTTGAAAAGAGGGTTTTTTTCTACATGAAAACGATAGAAGTTACACTGGCTGTTTCATTGAAATATTTCCAAACTAGAATATCATTAAAGACTAAATGTCCCAAAAGTTTTAAGCATTTACATTTTTTTGGATGAAAAAAGGTGCCAGTAATAGGCAATTTTAGAAAAGATGAATGATAACAGAAGAAACGGGAGAAATATGTTTGAGCTTGTTTCCAGCAAAAAGAAACCTCAAGGAAATCATCAAAGTAGCAATAAAAGCTTTTTTATCCCAACAGTAACATTGTGGTTTGAAGTTTGGGGAAGTCAGTTTACTTCCAGATGCTCTGTGAACAGCCTTTCCAAAGCAAATTTATCAGTTTATATAAGGGAAGATGGGGTATCCTGACCACCTGCTCCATTACCAGCATCAGCTATCACAGAAAAATCCTGTGTGGTGGCTGACACACACTTCCTTCTGTTCCAGCTTCTTCTACTGTGATCCTGAATTCCACTGGAACTTGTGAGGATTTTACCAGATAAGATTTGGTCCATGGCATCCTGCAAGGCATGTAGAATATCAAGGACTCCAGGACATCATGTTTCAGAATTGTGATGCAGAACAAAAGTGAGGTATTTTCTTATGTAAAGAGAGAAAGAAAAATCAAGCTCTTAACATTGCTGGAACCTGAAAAATTGTCTCTGGGAGTTGTGAGGGATGAAAAGAGATACAGATCTTCTCTATCTTTTTTCTAAGTTGATTCACTCCTCAGTGGTATAAATTTTCTTGGGATGTGCAACTGCTATCTCTTAAATAAATCTTGCTGTGGACATAACAGGTAACTTTAACTTGCTTCTAAAAACATAATTATGGGTGCAAATTCAGAGAGCAGACTAATATTGCAAACTGATAATGCCATTTCCTGTCCCTTCAAAATCAGAATTAATGACATTAAAATCAGTAATGATTCAGTAATACAAAAGAAGTTGGAAGAGTATAAGGACCACTGCAGTTTGAGAGCCCTGACTTTAGTGAGTGCTTCATTCAAGAACAGAGTTTATATTTCATGTTCATTTTTCTCCGGACATTCTTCATTCCAGAATGATTTTGCTTCTCATAAGAAGAGGAATACGTGTAAAGTTGCAAGCCGTCCCATTTCACGCTTTTCTTAGGCACACCATAGTACCCAGTCCTGCTCAGAGTCCCAGGAACGCAAGCTAACAATTTACTGTGATGAAGTGGCTCACGCTGAGACTGTGCCTTGCCGTAAAACTCTGGGACTGCAGCAAACCATTCCAACGCTTAGTATAAGACAAACAATTACTTGGAAAAAACAAAACAAAAAACCAAAACACAAACCCAAACAAAAAAAACCCCAAAACCTTTGAATTGTAAGAAATTAAAAGTAAACACCTCAACACATACCCAAAAAAACCTACCCAAATTCACTGAACTTTTTCTTTATGTAACCACCACTCTACTTTGGTAAATTTACCAGCAGGACAAAGAATTGTCTTTAATTTTTGCCTCAAGTTCATCCTTCCCTGAGAACTGATTCACAATTATTTACATTCTTGGTTTTCTATAGCTTATGTTTCTTGAAACTGCCTCTGCTCTTTTCGTTCACTAGGATTTTGTCATCCATGCTATTTTCCAAAGAACAATTCTGTCCAACCAAGAAGAGGCCAATATTTGGTAACGTGGGCCATGATTTCATCAGCCATCCTTATGGAATCCTGAATCAAAATATGAAGGGTTGTATGGCAACATGAGAGAGATGAGTTCCAAACCTGCCACTGTCTACCAGACAGTTCTAGTTCACCAGTCTGGTCTGCCTCAGCTTTCAGTCTGTAAAATAAGAACAATAACAAAACAGAAACTAGTGAAGAGAGGTTTTCAGACAACTCTAGAGGCTTTACTTGGTGGAAAATAATGTCATACAGTAAATCTCAAAAAAGGGCTGGCTGGCTAGAGCAGTATTCATGAAGACCTTTTTGACTTAAGTCAATACCAGTTTTGTCACAGTTTTAATGCCAGTTTTCCTGAGCTTTTAACTGTAATAGGGATGGCAGTATACAGTTGAATCTACAGACCTCCCAATAGGATCTTTGAAAGGCTGTTGAAGAAATATTTAAATTATCTAAACCTATTTATATTTGGGCTAACCTTCCTATACCACATCTGAGAAAATGCAGACAGAAAACTTATTTAGGAAGTTATCTTTTTCAAAAATATGGATTCAAAAATGCTAGAAAAGAAAGTATTTAACCATATGGGGCAAAATGACACGATTTCCTGTTAAATATTTGAAAGACCTCTGCTCTATTAAGTTCTGAAAGACACGGTTCAAAACATGATAATTTAGAAACCTACTAAGAAGTTTGTCTGTGGTTCTCTTTTCAGCATTTTACACATTTCATTCTCACTCTTCCTAAAAAGAGGTCCATGTCAAGCTGTCATCAGTTGTGGTAGATGCAATGCTTTCCTCTTCCAGTTAGCTGAATCCATGAAACTGCCAACTCAGTACCTTATCAGGGAAAAATTTGCCAGGAAGTAAAACATAACAAAGTGTCTGGGTCAGACTGCAGATTGCAGAAGAGGCACACACAGACAAGGCTGACACAGTCTCTTCCAAGGGGAGCAGGGGCACAGCCACTCCAGGCAGAGTATGGTAAGAATATACCAACAGACCAAAGTACAGTACATAATGATATACCAGGAGGGTCTTCCTGGGAGAGATTTCAGTGCAGTGAGATGCCCTGCAGTCTCCTTCTCCCTGAGAGCAGAACTTGTCAGATCTACCCAGTGCCTTTCTCCGCCAGGAGGTACAACAATGATTGACTTCTGAAGCAGAAATGATATAAAAATGTAATGAGGAGAAAAGGAGAGGTGACAGCAATGTTAGCATATCTTAATTGTGGAGAATTTTGCCCTCAAACCTTCACATGCCTTTGCACATCACTGTCACTCTGAAGTGGGAATGATCTTGAGAGCAGAAGCAAAGCTTTAAATACACGGGGTTTTATATATATATATATATATGTGTGTATATATATATATATGTATGTGTGTATATGTATATGTGTATGTGTATATATATGTATGTATATGTATGTATGTATGCATTTGTATATATGTGTGTATATATATGTATGTATGTATGTAAGTGTATGTATTTGTGTAAAATTATTAAAAATGCAACTGTGTCCCTCAGACTGATAGTTTCAGAATATCTAATTTATCTTCAGAGCAAACACAGAGGCACAGAGCTCTGAACATCCCCTGCTGTTAGCTGTTTTTGAAAAGAGCCCCGCTTAGCTTTTCAGACATCTCTTCCTCACAGCAGTATTGCCCTGTAATTTCAAGTCATAAAACTAATACTGAGAGCAAGCTAGAGTAAATACAGCTGCCACACTTTACTCCCACCCCTAGTCATTCCTCGTCTGTCTTTCTGGAGGGAATCCCTTTAGAGGCTCACCCATGCATGTTTCATCTGTCTCCACCATGCCTGGCACAGCTGAGGGATTATTTTCCTCAGGCAGTGCTGCAGAGGGTTCAGAAGAGCTGGTGTATTACCTGCTTTGCTGGTTCCCCCCTCATGCCAATCACCTGGTTTTGTACGTGGAAAAGGCCATGGTGAAGTCCCAGTTAAATGATGCTGTCACAGCAGAGGCCTTTGGAGGATCACTAAAAAATATTGCAATTGAGGAAGTGGGAGTGAAAAATCCACCAGGTTGGCTAAAGGGCTGTATAAGCACTTTCAAGGTCAAGTCAGGGCAAACAACAGAGGATGCACCTGCTGGAGGTTTGTGCCACCAGCACCTCTGCAGCAAGTGCATACAGGTGGCCCTGACTTCCAGCACATCCTTAAATGTCAGGGGACCTGCAAGGTACTGGAATACAATCTTCTTTGAAAAAGACAAACCATGCCCAACAAGACCGCCTCAGGAGAGTACTACTTGATTTCTCCCTGTAACCACCAAGTACCTCAGTCATTTGCATGGCCTCACCCAATTGTCAGAGCAATTCAAAGCATGGGGGTAAATCTTTGTCACTTGTTCAAGAGGAGCTCAAAAATATATTGAATGGAAAAGTCACATTTATTGCAGGTCTTTCTGCATGCTATGTATGAGTCATCATCACTTCAGATCTTTAAAAGGGGCAGGGCTTTTGTATTTCTTATTTCTGCACTTTCTACAAAACAGCTTCGTGAGCATGATAATCCAGCTTCCAGCTGCCATCTGTATTAGGTGCTCAATTTCTGCATTATTCATGAACAAAAACCCCTGCTAAAAGGTAATAGAGCCTCATGTGAGAATAAAGGAAGCTCAAGCAACAGAATTGTAACTAAAAGGAATTAACTGACAATATATCAGGTTGGAGAATGAATCTATATATCCAAAACAAGCAAAAGAAGAGTTAAATTGCATAGTGCCCTCTTCGTGAATGAGTCCTATTGATTTTGTCCAATCCTTCCAAAGAAAAATGACAGTAGAAAGCAGTACATCTCTGGGATGTGATACACAGAGGTGCTGTGGGATCTCATTCTTCGCGTTTTGAAGGCTTGACTAGGCAAAGACACAGACACGCTGACAGAAATCCCACTTGGAGCAGAAGCTATACTGTGGACATTCAGAGACTACTTTCCACCACTCTATGTTTTTATGAAAAACACTGAAAACTTCTCCCTAAAGAGGGTACAATACGCATCCTGAAATCCCATTGATTTGAGAGCTTTCAGCCTTCTTGATATCAGTCATGAAATTCAATTCTTATTTAACATAACCTTCTCAAAATATGTCTGATAGCAAAACTGCCATTGTCCTCAACTACTGTTCACTAAAAATCCATGAAAACCAACTATCCTATTATATCTCTAATCACTTAAAAGTAATTCATGTCCTGATGCCCTTACATGACCACTTCCAGGAGGCTGATCAGCTCAGCACAAAGCAGAGAAACACCTTTAAAAATGAACAATTACTTCTGGAATCAATACCTGTCAGTAATAAGCTGAGCACCCTCTAGATGCATAATTTAATCTCACAGTCCATTAACTTTCCCCCTTCTTAACCTGCCACTGGACTGTCATTATCTTGTAGTCTTTAATAAGTGTGGGAATACTTCAATGTTTAATCTTTAGGTATCTCATAATTTTTTATCTGATACCTTATGTTCTCTGTGTTTAAATAAAATAAAGCTGAAAAAAAAATCATCTATACTTTTTGGTTGACAGCCAAAAAACAAGATTTTTGAAAGAACATTGAGAGCAGGAAGAAAAATATCCAGTATGAAAGCCCATCAGTTTCCCAGAGAGACTGTAATTAAGTTGCAGTTCATAGAAACATAAGAATTGTCAAAATATCACCCACTAGGAACCTAACTCCTATGAGAACCAAAGAATACTGCTTCAGGGGAAGAGAAACATTATGCTACAACAAAATATGCACTTATATGTACTATTATAACAAGGAATTCACCTCATCTAACCACTGGTCAACACTCATTTCCATAAAATAACAATAAATCTAAGACAGTCAAGCAGATAAAAGGAAACAAATTAAAGATTTTTTTTAGGAAAAGATAATAGCAAAGGGCTTAATCAAAAAAAAAAAAAAAAGGGAAATGAAGAAAGAGAAAGAAGACAAGGAATTTTATTCACTTTTTTGTTTCCAATATTATGGCCCAAGCCAAGTATGTTTCCCATAACTGAAAATGTAGAGTTGGGCATGGGTGTTTACCTCAGCCATGAGTCTGATTGTCACAAGGCAAATCATGGCAATCCAAAGCTGACTAAGACAGAAGATATGCAGCTCCTTCCTTGATTTTTTGGGAAAAAATGGCCCCTGTACAACTATTCCTTGGATAGCAACTATCAATTTTATCCAGTTTTGTGCTTTTCCAGGAATGTCTCCTTGATTCCTTCTCAGGAGTTTGACTTTTTCTGTTTTTTAAGAGAGCAGTGAGAGGAGTCTTAAATATACACGTACCCAAAGCAGAAAATATGTAGTGCAGAATATCGCTGCTGTGGTGTTCCCTAGCCTCAGTTTAAAGCTGTTCAACAGCTTATTAATTTCTGACTGATGCTGAAAATTGAGCAGACATCTTCATTGAGCTTCCACAATGCAAACTATAGCTTATTTTTTTCCCCTGGGAGGTGGCAACTAATTCTGAAGCCATCGATGTATATAAGGAGATTAATTTGTTCCATCTGATTTGTATTCCCTTGCAGGCAGCAACAATGAATATAATTTACCATCATGTTGCCCAACTGTCTCAAGCTACTTGCAGCAGTCTTTTCATCAAGAAGTTGGCCACTTTGCTATTCAAATCCCTTCATTCAGTGATAGCTTAAACCACAGCATATTTAGGAAGGGCATTCTCCCCCAGGTAAATTAACACAGAGCTCCTGGTAGCAGCCAGTACATGAAATGGGGCATAGGAGATAAATTATAATGTGGGCTGCATATGGCATTCTTACATATCCATGAACATGAAATTAACTGACTTCTTCCCCATCAAAACAGCAACACATTTCTAAGGTGTGATACCACTATCCTTTTCTTAGCTGGGGGGAGAGAAAACAGGTTCAGGCCTTCAATGCCTGAACATGCTGCTGCTATTCTGTGGTATTAACTAGTCAGTTACGAGGAAGCCAGGAGGCCTTTCAGGCTCAAATAGATCTTAGTGGAAAAGGATCAATTTCTTTCTAACTGACTCATGGCCAGGAAGGTATTGTGGACATGCATCCCACAACTTGACTGTGATCTCTGAGTAGTCCAGGGTCAAACAAGAAGTCAAAATGGACCTCATAGCATGACTCAGACCTGCAATAGTTCTTCAAGTATTCTTCTACTCAAAAAGGGAGTGAAAAGGGCCACTAGTCAATGAAGTGAGTGATATGAAGTACTCCTGGTATCTTTTGCAATCCATGTATTGTGTGGATCCTCTGCCCTCCAGAAGGTTAACTCTGTCTTTCCAGATCTGTACTGCATTAATAACTCCCACAAGGAGTCATTGCTCAAGGCTCTGCTAGTGCCACAGTCTCCATTACACTGCACTTTCCAAATGCATATAGGGCATGATAGGTTGGACAGTTAGAATATGGAACATCTGACACCCTCAGAAGTCTGTTATGAGTGTGATTTTTAAGTTTGGTATTGCAATTATGTCAGAAAACATACCAATCTGCCAATTTCATTTCAGAAAGTCAGTGAATTTCATAATCCTCTTAATTCCAACTTCCCTCTGCTTTTGTCCAGATTTCTTTCAGCTTTTAACACACTGTAGTCCAAGTCCTTGCATAAGAAAATAGAATTCATCAGGCAGTGAATGTCACTTTTAATTGATGCTAGCAAGCTTCTCCCCAGAGGTGCCGGGACACCGCCAAAAGGGCAAGGGACAGGCTGGATGCTATTGTGGGGAGACATATATACTGCTGTGGGAGAGACAAGAACAAAGAAAACAGAAGTGTTTTCAAACCAGTCCATGTCAATGGTGCCCCAAAACTTGAAAGCAGAATTTCGTATTCATGGATCCTGTCATTCAATTCACAGGCTAGAGACATATGTCCAAATGCCTGTGGCCACAGGTGATAAGACCAGACTCTCTTTTAATGCAGGTCTTGCCAGTGTGCATCTCAGTCCTGACTTAGAATTTGTTACCTCTAGGTTTGTCAAGGTTCCCTGCTCTGTGGCAGTAAGACATTATCTGCAATGTTTGCTTCACTTGATTTAAAGTGGCAATGTCAGTTAATAGCAGAGATGTCTAGCACCTTCCCAAGATTTTTTTTCTGGGTAGAAAAGGACAGACTTGTTCACTGTTTTGTGATAGCCAGCAGAGCAATGATGCTGGACCACCTCTGCATCTTTTGTACTCCCATGTAATGATTCCAGTAGACTCTGATGATGAGAATTTATCAAACTACTCAAAGGGGCTAGAATAAAAAATACATTTCAGTTTCCAAGGGGTGAAAGAAGATCTGCCAAAATCTTGCCCATGCAAAGGGAGCAGGAATATGTGACTTTATGGTAAAGTTCATCATAACCATCCAATTTGGTCTACATTCAAGGTATCACCTGTCCTAATACACACAAAAAAAAAAAAAAAGAAAAAAAAAAGAAAAAAAAAAATCAAAAAACCTTCCCCAAGTGCAGTGCTCTTTTGTGAAACTTGGCACTGTGTGCAGATTCAAGAAAAAATTAAGAAGGGTATTTCTCCCATCTCTGTTGGACCTCTGGCTTTTATAGTCAGTACAGGCTTTTATTTACCCAGAAAAACTGCACATTAACTCTCTCAGACCATCAGAAAGTTATGTTGTAATATGGAAGAGGAAAAAATGTAATTTCCCAAATCCTAAAAGGAACAGAGTCACTGTTGGAAGGAAGTCAGAGTGGTGAGGACCAGAGTGAGAGACAACACCAGGTGTGCTGCTTTCGCACACCACCACACCTTCAGGAATAAGCATCACAAACAGGTTTCTTAAGCAACTTTACACTTGAAAAAGTACAAATAATAATCACAAAAAGATAAGTCACCAGGGCCAAATAAAATTCAACAGAGAAAATAAGACCAGACTGAAATAGAAACCTAGAGACTAAAATTCAGTTAATCCCAAGGAGTTCTCTAAGGTTTTTTCACATTAATATTCTAAAGGCATTAGTTTGAGGCTTCTAGCCTTGTGAAATGATGAATACCTGCAGGCAAGACAGAGAAGGCACTGCAGTGACAAAGAGCATATATCTCTAAAGTATATATTTTTACCTCCTTTTAGCAGGGAGTTAAGTCTGGAGAGCCAGTGAACAGCTATCAATCTGCCAGGACTGCAGAAAATTGCACTATGAATGGGTTTTGCTTCCTGATGGAACCTGAAGAGCACTAAAAATTAAATAAAATCTAAAGTTAGTGTATGGGACAGAAGGGTTTCATTAAGGTAGGTGACTGACCACAGCCATGGTTTTATCAAGCTGCTTGGAATGCCCTGTAAAATACTAGACTGAGCCTGTGTGACCTTCCCAGGGTAAAGCAAGTCTACAAGGGAGTTCATAGTATGACTCAAACATGCCATAATTCTTTGGGTGTCCTTGTGCTCCAGAAGAGACTAAGCAGGGCCATTTGACTATAAAGTGAGTGACATGAAGTAAGTACTCCGGGTACCTGGTAGTGAGCCACACTCCTCTTCCAGCAGACAGGGAGATCAAACAGATGAGTTTTCTTGTCTCCAGTGCACCAGAGTCATCACTGTCCTTCTTTTTTCACAGTTTCTATTTAAAGTATCTGAGAGTTAATGCTGGCACGGTTGGCACTTGCACTTGGACTTGAAGTGGAAGTACTGAAAGAAAGAGGATTAGGTCTACTGTCTCTGTAAATGATATGAAGATTCAGTGTGTTCTTCAAGGAAAGATTTTAAAGACCCATTAGATAAAAATTAAATCAGGCTTTTAAATAAAGATAACTATTTACCCAGAAAAACTGCACATCAATTTTCTCAAATCATCAGCAAGTTATGTTTATCAGCAGAGCAGAAGAAAACTGTATTGGCACCTGGGATATGTCTATGCACAGAGTAGCTGTCTATTCTCAGACTCTCAGCCAAATTACTCTGTCCAATACCTGCATTCTCCAATTTCTTAGGTAAAATACACACTTAAACTGAGACAGATGTTTATTACACTTTTGGTACTGGTAAGGCTGTGAAGAGTGCAATGCACAGTTCTATCCTCTTCCTCAATATTACCAAGAATGTGTCTCCTTTTTTTCTTATATACAATATGGTTTCCCAGCCTGACAACCAAAAGCATATTGGTCTCAGTATGCTTTTCTCACTCTTATTTAAGATATTCTGTGCAGTAATAATATAAATCCCTTAACGCATCCACATCCTGAAATGTTTTATGCAATAAAGAAAGTAAGTACAATATCATTATTGAGGAAAATTACATAATACATTCCCCATAAACCATTTCAAAACCAATTGCCACAATTCTGAACCTGTCTTAATTCTATGGATTTATCTTAATCTTGTAATACAAAATCCATTCTTCAGCCTACAATACAATCTATCAGCAGTTATGTGACCTGAGCAGTACATTTAGCATGGCAACGTACAATGTATAATTAACTGGCTATATGCACATGCAATAGACAAATGTTGAGCTAATTACATACTGTGGTTTGCCCTTTAGTGTCTCATAAATATAATACGGAAAAATAATCACACCCTGTTTTGACATGGAATTGATTTTCAAGGTATGCCATTTTCACACATAAAGTTGCCTTCTCTATTACACTGAGAAATGTCTCTCCTCAATAGCCACACAGCTTGAGATTGATTTATTTTGCACCTGGAAAAGACAAACTTAGAATGAGCAATTAAGATTCTATCCCTTCTGAAAGAGTCCACATCAGCAGTTGCTATTCTTGCTAACCTGAAACATCTCTCCTCATAACCATACAGTTAAAGAATTGCACTCCTGGGGAGGGGGGTGCAGGTGACAACACACATATGGAAGACGAGGTGTGGGGTTTTTTTTAAACAGGTGAGATTAAAAGCTTTTTATGTAGTGCAAGCAGATGTCAGAGTAATATGATTTTCCCAAGAAGTTCCCAATCACCCCTGGAAGAATTAATTGTCATGGTCTGATGCACTGAATATGGCACAGCTGGTAGGTAAAGCAGTTTTTCCTCAGCTGTTTGTCCCTCCTACACATTGCAGGCTACTGCCACCTCAGAGCTCCAGCATAAGGTCACACATGACCTTTCCCTATCTCAGTTCACTAACAGGTTTGAGCAATAGACAAGGTACTTGGTAGTAGTTCCCTTCCAAACTGGTTCCACCAGCCTAGTCATAAATTATACTGGAATAACAAATTATTGCTGCAGCAAAGCAGCAGGGCTTGCTCACTCTCACATCACACAGCATGCATCAGTGTGGTTTGCAGCCACCTCCTAGAGCTCTGAATTTTTGTGAAAATTATTTCCAGTGTTTCAGGGAACATTAGGCCAGTGTCCAACACAGGGATCCTGCCATGTCACAGAGGGGTCCTTGAATGGAAATGTAAGCCAAGATTCAGAGACAAAATCTCTTGCTGACACTATACTCAAATAAGGGTGAGGGGGAAATAAATACTGAGGGTTCTGTGGATTTTTTTCCTTCAAGGACGAGAGGCTAAAAATCTTTTGGGTTTATACCTCCCCATTGCTACTCCTTTCTTCTGACAGAGGATCACAGGTCTGAGCAGCTGTAAGTTCAACTAGTCACAGAGAGCCCTCTGTAGTCTCAAAGGTGAGCAAGCAAAACTCCTCACAACTACAGTGCCATAAGCTGGCTGCAGAATAAATATGCAGAGTGATTTTTCAAGTGTTTGAGGTTTTTTTAACTAAGTTGTAGAATTTTTTCTCTTTTCAATTTTCCCACTATGATCTAAGCATAAATTGAAAGCTGCTTCATAGGAAACCATGAAAAGGAGGTATTGACACCTATAAGTAGCACCTCTCAGGTTTAGTACAGGAAAACATCAGGCTTGCATGTCGATTTTGGGCTCCTAGCCTTCACAGCCCAGTCTCAGAACAAACCAGTGTGCTCTGGAAACAGTCAGGGTTTGATGGGGTTACTAACAGGTCAGAGAAATTAAATCCTGTGTTTCAGACCTTTACATATTTGAAATGAATGAGGAAATTTTGCCTGTGATGCTCTGAATGATAACCATGAATTTTCATAAAGTAGAACAGTTTCTCAAGATCTAGCAATGATCTTGATCACTTACTGTTTTTGAAATAAAAGTCTCATTGGTGCAAATCTACTATCATGATAACAATAAGTATTAGTGTTCTGTGTCATAGTAATTTCCATTAAATTAACCACTTTATGGGTGGGGAAATCTTTGTGCTAGAAAGCAGGGAATTTTTGACAAATGTCAGCATTGTTCCCACCAAAATATTCCATAGATGTTCCCTGAAGTGAATGTAGTCAGCACCTTGAGATTAATACATTACTAATGACAAGTTGAACATGAAATAGAAAGAAAGTGGTTTCTGTGTTTTCCCACCCATAAAGTTGCTGTTTGAAAGGTAGCATTCACTATGGATATGTAACTAGCAGTCCTTTTTCATGTCAGGGACTTTTTGTTACAGTTTTGCAATTCACTCTTAAGGACATTGTTAGGGACCCCATGCAATATGGATTTCAGTGAATGTTTCAGTGCTAGTGAGGGTGAATTCTTACTGTATTGTAAGATCCCCAAGGTCACCATGACAAGTTTCCAGTAACATGAAAGGAGTTGTCCATTTCTGTATGACCGTGCCTCCATTCCCATAATTTCATATGACACACCAGAGGTGACACCTCTCAATACTGCCCTCTTGTTCTCAGTCACATTAACCCCTAGCTGCTCTTATGAAAACTGAAGCCATCCCACTCTCTGCAGAATGAGAAGTCTGCTTTGCTGTTTTCGCATAGAGCTCAGTCATATTTCCAGCTCAGAGGATGGGGGGAAGGCACCAGTATCTCTCTCTCTGGTAGAGAATTTACCAGTATCTGATTCACAGCATGGTGACCATTCCACCCAGCCCCCTCTCTGTTAAGCGTTCCCAGCATGCAGAAGAGTTTAACCACCATATGGCTCATGTTTTAAGTCTCTCCTCACACAGTTGCCTGAAGCTCTCCCTATGCAGAAAAAAAAAAGAAAAGAAAAAAAAAAAAAGAAAAAAAAAAGCACTATCATTTCAGATAGGAAATTCCTTTTCCATCACTCCCAGGAAACTGCCCTCTGAAATGCCTAAATAAAAAGTTTTCACTACTCCCAGCTACAAATGCATGAAAGTATTTGGCTGGTGCTCAGTAGGCATCTCCATCTTAGCCAGGTTTCTTCCCAGTGTGCCCAGCCTCTCTGATCTCAGAACCACAAAGACACTGAATAACAAAGCCATCAAACAAGCTGGATAGGAAAGGCTCTCTGGAGAGCATCTGGTCTAGCTCCCTCAAAGCAACATCAGCCTTGGAGAAAGATTCTGGATAGGGGGAAAGGAGAGAGAGGAAGGGGAAAAGCTATGAAGAAAAAAAGGATAAGGAGAGACAGGTTCAACAGATACAGAGAAAAAGCTCACTTCCATTCCTATTCTTCTAAGAGACTGTCTTGGGTTATGGAACCAAAAAAAAATGTGTATTCTATTTCATCTGTTGAAAGCAGTTGGGGAAATGTATTTTTCTTTTTTCCTTTGTCTCTTG
>VZUI01019557.1:0-12207 GCA_013401135.1 Cettia cetti | reverse complement strand
AATTGGGGGCCGTGCCCCCCCCCCCCTCACCGTGGGTCCCTCCTGGGGGGCGGCGCCGCCCCCGCCCCTCCCCGCCCCGGCCTCCAGAGCGTTGAATTCCAGCGAGCTCCGCACGGTCCTGCCCTCGAAATCTGGGGGGAAAAGGGAATTTAGGAAAAAACCAGCAATTTGGGGGAAAAAACCAGGAATTCAAGATTTTTTGGGGCAGAATTTGGGGAATTTTAAGCAATTTTTTGACTTTTTTTTTTTTTTTTTTTTTTTTTTTTTTTTTTTTTTTTTTTTTGTAGGTTTTTTTGGACAAGCTTGTCCTGGAAACTTGGGAGAAGAATGGGAGTTTTGGGAGTTTTGGAAAAATTTGAAAGTTTGAGGGAATTTCGGGGAGTTTTGGGGATATTTTTGGCAGAATTTGGGGGATTTTGAGGGAACTTGAGGGTTTTTTGGTTTGGGGGTGTTTATTTGATTTTGGGGTTTCTTTGGGATTTTTTTGGGTTTTGGATTTTGGGGGATCTTTTATGGGAATTTGTGGATTTTCATGGGACTGATCAATTTTTTGGTTTGTTGTGATTTTTTTTTTTTTTTAATTTTGGGGTTTTAAAATGGGGTTTTGTGGGTTTTTGATGAGATTTGGGGCATTTTTGGGGGGGATTTTTCACGGGATTTTTTGATCTTCATGGGATTCACCAAATTCTTTGGGGTTTTGGGTTTTTTTCTGTGTTTTTCCCCCAAACCTGAGCACTGGAGGCCGAAGCTGCAGCGGGGGCAGCGGATGGAGCTGGGGGGGCCGGGCCGGGGCAGCACGGAGCCGCACTCGGGGCAGAATTCCAGGCGGGACTGGAACCGGGACTGGGGGGGCTCCATGCCTGGGGGGGACACAGGAATCAGCGAGCCCTAAAACCCTACAAAATCCCCCCCCAAAATCCCAAAACTTACCCCTAATTCCCCCCTAAACTCCAATGCCCCCGAACTCTCCCCAAACACCCCCCGAACTCTCCCCAAACCCCCCACGAAAAAGCTCGAGTTGCCCCTGCAACACCCCGAATTCTGCCCAAACCCTCAAATCCCCCCAAAATCCCCAAATCCCCCCCAGTCCCGCCCCTCCCCCACCTCCTCTCGGAGCCGCCTCAGCGCGCGCGGGAAACGCCGCACGCCCCGCCCATTTTCCTGACGTCACGTCCGCTCCCCGGCACGCCGGAACCCCCCCTAACAAACCCCGGAGGGAGGGGAAAGCGCTTAATTAATCTCTAATTAATTAATTAATAAGTTAATTACATGAGGGGCGTGGTTTAAAGGGGGTGTCGTTTCCGGACCGTAATGGGGCGCGGTCACTCTGTGGGCGTGGCCATGCTGCTCATTTGCATGGAGAGCGCCCCGGCGCCTTCTGATTCGTCCAATCCAAGGCGAGCGGGGAGTGGCTTGCGGCCGTTGCCATGGAGACGCTTCCGGTGCGCCCGTCCGGAAGTGGCGGCGCTTTCGGGAGGCGCCGCCGGTACCGGGGGCTGGGGGGAGGAACGGGGGCCGGATCGGGGCTTTGGGGGCTCTGGGGAGAGCCCTGGGGGTGCGGGGAGCCCCGGGAGCCCCCGGGGCCGGCGGGGCCGGTGGAGCGCGGGGCGGCCTCGGGCGGGCCCGGAGCGGCCTCTGGGGCCTGCTCGGGGTGAGGGGAGGCGGCACCGGAAAGGGGCCGGGGCGGATTTGGGGCAAAATTTGGGGTTTTGGGGGTTGCGGAGGTGGGGTCGGGGCGGATTTGAGGTGGGGGCATCTCAGAGGGGTTGGAGGATTTTTGGGGAAATTTTTTTAAAAAATTTTTTGGGGAGGTTGAGAATTTTTGGGGGGAGAGTTTTTGGAATTTTTGGGGGGTGTTGGGAGTTTTGGGGGATTTCTTTATGGGACTTTTTTTGCGGGAGGTCTTGGGGACTTTTTTAGGTTTCTTCTTAAAAATTTTGAGGGTTTTTTTGGGGGGGTTATTAGGATTTTGGGAGGGGTGGATTTTTGGGGGTTTTGCGGAGCTTTTTTCGTGTTTTTTTTTATTTTAGGAGGGTCTACAGAGATTTCTTTTTTCTTTTTGTGTGTTTTGTTTTTTGGGGGAATTTTAAGGGGTTTTTTTGAGACTTTTTTTGAGACTTTTTTTAGGGTTTTTTCGAGTGCTTTTTTGGTGCTGGGGCTTTGGGAATTTTCACCTTTCCCCTCTTTATTTTTTAGGATTTCAGCAGAACCTCCCCCCACGGCTGGACCGCCCAGGAGGAGCCTCAAATTCCCGAATTTCCCCCCCCAAAAAAAGAAAAATTCCCGGGAATTCTTGGAGGGTCGCAGAGAACAGAGGGGGAGGGGGGAACCCCAGCGACCCCCCTCCCCCTGGAGCCAGGCAGCACCAGGTGAACTCCGAATTCCCGGGATTTTAGCCCAAAACATCCCCAAGAACGTGAAAAAACGGGAATTTCGGGAAGGTTGGGGGTGCTTTTACCAAAAACTCGGGGGGGTTTCCATCCAAATCTGAATTATTTTGGTGTTTGTTGGTGGCTTTTTTCAGGGGATTTTTTGGGAGTTTTGGGCTGGTTAAAAATCGGGATTAATGAGGCAAGTTAGGGGGGAGTTCTGAAAAAAATCCTGCAAAATTTCAAGAATTTTGGGGGAAAAAAGGAAAGGAAGAAAGAGGGGAATTAAGGGGAAAAAACAGGAAAAAGAAAAAATCTATCTACGATTACTCAAACGCAGGAAAAAAAAACAAAACCTGGGAGAGGTCAAAAAAAAAAAAAAGAAAAAAAAGGAAAAGGGGGGAAAAAAAAGAGAACTAAAAAAAACATGGAAAAAAGGGAAATAAAAAACCCAGGAAAGCTCAAAAAATATTTTTACCTCCAAAATTCCCCATGGGAAGGGAGAAAAAAGGGGAAAATTCCCCAAACTTGGGAATCTGTGGGGAGATTTGAGGGGATTTCATCACTTGGCCACTGCCCAAAATCCGGATTTTGCTCGCTCAGCACCTCCAGCTGCAGCTGAGCCGAGTTTTGGGCAAAACTGCCCAGATTTGGGGCAAAACTGCCCAGATTTGGGGCAAAACTTCGGGATTTTGGGGCAAAACTTCGGGATTTTGGGGCAAAACTTTGGGATTTGGGGCAAAACTTCGGGATTTTGGGGCAAAACTTCTGGATTTTGGTCCAAACCTCCACATTTGGGAACAACCCCGGAATTTTGGGGCCAAATCCCAGGATTTTGGAGCCAGCCCCCGCAGGTAATTCCCTCCCCAGCCTCTCCCTCCCGAATTTTCCCCCTGAAATTTGATTTTTTTCCCACTTTTTTTCTCCTTTTTTCTCCCTTTCCAGACGCTTTTCTGGGGGTTTTGGGGGGGGATTTGGGGATTTTGGGCAGTTCCCGTTTTCCCTCCCTTACCCGGGGGCTTCCCTTTGCCCCCCGCCCCTTTGGATGCCGATTTTTGGGAAAAAATCCCGCTTTTCCAGGGTTGTTTTTTTCCCCTTTAATTCCCTTTTTCCGCCGCTGACGTGGCCCGGGGCAGAGTTTAACTCTTGAGCTTCTCCCGGATTGAGCAATCCCAGAGGTTTCTTCCTTTTTTCCCGGTTTTTTTGAGCTTTCCTGGCTTTTTTCACCTTTTTTCAGGTTTTTTTTAACCCTTCCATACTTTCTTCCCATTTTCCTGTTTTTTGTTTATAGTTCAGGGGCTTTTTTTTCACTTTTCCTGGGTTTTTTTTAGTGATTCTGGATTTTTTTCCCCTTTTTGCCTGGTTTGGTGTTTTGTTTTTTTTTTTTAAACTTAATTCCTCTCTTTCCCCCTTCCCTTTTTCCCCTTCTTTCTCCTTTTTGCCCCCCTTTTCCCCCCATTTTTCCCTTTTTTCTTCTTTTCACCCCCATTTTTCTCCTTTTTTTCACCCTTTTTTTTCCTCATTTTCCCCCCCATTTTTACCCTTTCCCCCCCTTTTTTTCTCCCTCCTTAACCCCCAAACTCAGGCAAGATTTCACCTCCCAAATCCCTCATTTCAATGGGATTTTCTATCCCATTTTTTTCTACCCTTTGGATTGGAAAATCCTCCCTGGGTTAAAATTTAACTGGATTGGACTCTGCCCTTGGCATTGGGGATAGGAGGGGCTCAATTTCCTTTTTTATGCTTTTTTTTTGAAGGAAAATTTGTGTCATTTTTAACAGAATTTTAAGGAATTTTTATGGATCTTTTTACCCTCAGTGACATTTGGGGTGGGAATCCCAAATTTCCTTTTCTTCCTTTTTTTTTTTTTTTCCCCTCATTTTTTTTAAAGCAGTTTTGGGGCATTTTAAGGGGATTTTGGGGAATTTTAGGGATTTTTTAAGGGGATTTTAATTTGCTTTTCTCCCCACTTCTTTTCCACTGTTCTTAATAAATTCTTGACCATTTTGGGGGGGATTTTTGGGATATTCTGGCCCCAAACCCACCAGGTTTCAATTCCCCTTTTCAAGGGGCGTTGCTGCTTTCAGGTTTCCGCTTCTGGGGGAGGGGAAGTTTTGGGGACAAAAAATGGAATTTTGGGGCCTGGAACTGGGGAATTGGAGCTTTTTTTTGTGGCCCTAATTTGGGAATTGTGGCTTTTGTGTCTTTTTAATTTAGAAAGCTCCTCAGTAATTTGGGAATTGTGGATTTTCCCGGCCTGAAATTTAGGAAAAGTGGATTTTTTTTTTTTTTTTGTGGCAATAACTTGGGAACTTTGACTTTTCCTCACCCATAATTGGGACATTGTGACTTTTTAGCACCCTTAATTTAGAAATTGTAGATTTTCTGTGCCCATAATTTGGAAATCCTGGCTTTTTTGTGACCATAATTTGGGAAATGTGGGTTTTCCTTGCCCCTAACTTGGGAATTGTGGCTTTTCCCTACCTGAAATCTGGGAAATGTAGATTTTTTTGGTAGCAATAACTTGGGAATTTTGACTTTTCCTCACCGTTAATTTGGAAATCGGGATTTTTCCATGCCTGAAACTCGGGAATTTTGTCTTTCCCTCGCTTTTAACCCCAGATTTGTCCATCTCCCCCCCTTCCTGACCCATTTTTTCTCCCCTTCAGCCCCATGTGAAGGATGCTGAAGAAGACCAGCCTGGCTCTCGGGGGGGCCGCGCTCTTCCTCGCCTGGAACGGGCTCCTCCTCCTCTTCCTCTGGAGCCGCCCCGGGGCCCTGCCCGGCCCCCAGAGCCCCCCGCAGGCGCCGGGCTCGCGGCTGCTCCCGGCGCAGCTCCTGCAGCTGGCGCAGGACGCCGAGGCCGAGCTGCGCCTGCAGCGCGAGCTCCTCCTGCAGATCCAAAAATTCAGCCAACAGCAGCAGCAGCAGCAGCAACGCCGCCAAAAAACGCCGAAACCTCCCCAAATCGCCGCCAGCGCCGAGGCGGAGCCGCCGGTGATCCCGGTGCTGGTGCTGGCCTGCGACCGCAGCTCGGTGCGGCGCTGCCTGGATAAGCTCCTGCGCTACCGCCCCAGCGCCCGGCGCTTCCCGGTCATCGTCTCGCAGGACTGCGGCCACGCCGAGACCGCCAGGGTCATCGCCTCCTACGGCCAGGCCGTGGCCCACATCCGGCAGCCGGACCTCAGCGACGTGGCCGTGCCGCCGGAGCACCGCAAGTTCCAGGGCTATTACAAAATCTCCCGGCACTACCGCTGGGCGCTGGGCCAGGTGTTCCGCACCTTCCGCTACCGCGCCGCCATCGTGGTGGAGGACGACCTGGAGGTGGCTCCGGATTTTTTTGAGTATTTCCAGGCGGTTTTGCCGCTTCTCCAGAGGGATCCCAGCCTTTGGTGCGCCTCGGCGTGGAACGACAACGGCAAGGAGGCTCTGGTGGACGCTGGGCGCGCCGAGCTGCTGTACCGCACCGATTTCTTCCCCGGCTTGGGTTGGTTGTTGCTGGCGGAGCTGTGGGACGAGCTGGAGCCCAAGTGGCCGGCGGCGTTTTGGGACGATTGGATGAGGCAGCCGGAGCAGCGGCGCGGCCGTTCCTGCGTCCGGCCGGAGGTGTCCCGGACGATGACCTTCGGCCGCAAGGGCGTGAGCCACGGGCAGTTCTTCGACCAGTACCTGAAGTTCATCAAACTTAACGACCGCTTCGTGCCTTTCACCCAAATGGACCTTTCTTACCTCAAAAAGGACGAGTACGAACGCTTCTTCCTCCAGCAGGTTTATTCCGCCCCCGAAGTTAAACTGGAGGAGCTCCAGAAGGAGGCGGGGAAGGGTTTGGGGGCGGTCAGGCTCCAGTATCGGGGCAGGGACTCCTTCAAGGCTTTGGCCAAAGCTCTGGGCTTGATGGACGACCTCAAGTCCGGCGTCCCCCGTGCCGGCTACCGCGGCATCGTCAGCTTCGTGTGCCGGGGCCGCCGCGTCTTCCTGGCCCCCCCCTCGGACTGGACGGGCTACGACCCCTCCTGGAGCTGAGGCCGGGATTTCGGGGGGATTTCCCCGTTTTTGGGGGGGTTTGGGGCTGCTGGGGTGGAGCGGGGCAGGGGTTTTGCAGAATAAAAAAGGTGGAGAAATGGGGGATTCTCCCCCCCTGCCCCGAATTCCAGGTCTGCATCACTGCCACTTTCATCCCTACATTCCAGTGTTTTAAAAGTCCATTTTGAGCATAAATTTGGCTTTTTTGGGGCGGATTGGGCACTTACGGGGTTCAAGCAGCTCAAATGGGGCAGGGGTTTTCCAGAATAAAAGGTGAGAAATGGGGAATTCTCCCCACTACTCCAGGTTTGTTTCGCTGCCAGGTCCATCTGAATTTCACCCCAAAATTCAAGAGTTCAAAAAGTCCCTTTTGGGCTTAAATTTGGCTTTTTTCGGGGGACATCTGGTGAGAATCAACGGCGAGATTCGGGAACACTCAGGCATCATCCAGCACTGGTGATGTCCCCAAGTCCCAAAACATGATTAAACTGGCTCCAGTCCAGGCGGGAATGCCCAGTTCCTCCTGCAGGAGGGAGGAATTTCACAAGGAAACGTTGGAATGCTGTGAATGGTGGCACAGAAACCCCTCAGGAACAGGCAGGAGCCACTTCCCCAGGGGGCTTCCTTCGGGCCCCGCCTCTCTCAGGCATCCCCCGTGTCCTGCCGGGGCTGAGGGGGGTCCCTGCTCCCTCCCGGGCTCATCCCCTGCGGTTCCTCAGCCCCTCCTGCCCGGCCCGGGACATTCCCGGCCCCGCTCCTCCTCCGCTCTTTGCGGCTTCGCGCCCCTCAGAGACAGCCCCCGTCCCCCCCCATATCGCGTTCGTAGCCCGCCCCTCGCTGCCATTGGCTGGTTTTCCCGCCCAAAGCCCAGCGCTCATTTTGATTGGCCGAATCCCCCGTCACTCTTCGCTCTCTGGGCGCTGATTGGCCTGGGGCTGTCCCCGCCTCATGCCCTCAGCGCTGTGGTTCCTGTGGACGGTGGTGCGGATTGTGCGAGGTCTTGTTTTGGTTTTTTTAATTTATTTTAATATTCGTTATTAAATTCTTCTCCTTACCCCCACCCCCCTTTGTCCCCTCGTGTCCCCTTGGCGCCGGCAGCGCCGTCCTTTGCCCTGCTCCCAGTGCTCCCAGTCTGGCCAGGGATGGAGGGGAGGAGGAGGAGGAGGGGATGGGGATGAATGGGAGGAAGAGGAGGAGGATGAAGGAGGGAAGAAGGAGGAGGAGGAGAAGAAGGAGAGGAAGAGGAGAGCAGGATGGAGATGAAGAAGGGGAGGAGGAGAGAGGGATAAGGATGGGGATGAAGAAGAAGAGGAGGAGAAGAGTGGGACGAGGATGGAAAACAGGAGGAGAGCGGGATGGAAATGAAGAGTAGGAGAGCAGGACGAGGATGAAGAAGGGGAGGAAGACGAGAGGGGGATGGAGATGAAGAGGGGGAGGAAGAGAGGGATGAGGATGGAGAACAAGAAGAAGAGAAGAGAGGGATGGGGATGAAGAAGAGGAGGAGAAGAGCGGGATTCGAAGGGAGAGGAGGAGGAGGATGAAGAGGAGGATGAAGAGAGCGGGACTCGGACGAAGAACAGGAGCGGGAGGAGCAGCGGGAGGAAGAGGAGGAGGAGGCGCCGCCGGCAGGGGCTGAACTTCCTGGGTCAGCGGCGGCGGCTCCATCCGGGCCGGGCCGGGCGGAGCCTCCCGAGCGGCCGGGGGAGCCCCGGGCCCCCCGAGCAGCGCCGGCACCGGGGGGACCCCCGGGGGTCCCGAGCCGCCCGCAGCGCGCGGGGGCGGCACCATGCAGGAGAGCTACGAGGCGCTGATGCTGCTGGGTGAGGCTGCCAGCCCCGAAACCATCCCCTCGAAATCATCCCCCCAAATCATCCGCTCAAAATCATCTATCCAAAATTATCCCCCCGAACTGCCCTCCTCAAAATTATCCGTCCGAAATGGTCCATCCAAAATGATCCCCTCAAAATAATCCCCCTAAAATCGTCCCCCGAAATCTCAAAATCGTCTATCCAAAATAATCTCCCCCAAAATAATCTATCTAAAATTATCCCCCGAAATCATCTATCCAAAATTAGCCCCTCAAAATTATCCCCCCCAAAATCGTCCCCCTAAATCATCTGTCCAAAATAATCCCCCCAAAATCCTCCTCCAAAATCATCTATCCAAAATAGTCCCCTCAAAATCACTCTCCCCAAAATCACCCCTCCAAAAAAAACCCCAAAAAATCTAGCTAGATAAAAATCCAGCTAAAATCCGATTTTAAACAGAAATCTCAATGGAAGCCCCAACCATAGTTAACCTGAATTTTGTCCTTAATTTTGATTTATTTCCTGTTTTTGTGCAGATTTCCCCATCCCCAAGCCCAACATCGTGTCCCGGCTGGAGCCCGAGGAGGAGCTGGGGGTGCCGGACCCCAACGACTCCAAGGAGTGGGAGATCCTCAGGGTGGCCCCTGCAGGTGAGAGGGACCCCCCAAACCCTGGGGGCCTTTTCCGTCCCCTTCTTGTCCCCTTTCTATTCTTCCCATCCCCTTATTACCTTTTTCATACCCTTTTTCTTCCCTTTGCCATTGCCTTCTTATTCTCCTTCTTATTCCCCTTCTTATTTCTCTTTTTTCCCCTTTTTTATTCCCTTTTCCATCCCCTTTTTATTCCCCTTCTTATTCCCTTTTTATTCCCCTTTTTCTTCCCATGCCTTTTTCCCTCTTTTTTTCCCTCATCCCCCTTTTCCCCATTCCCTTTTCTCCCATCCCCTTTTCCCCTTTTTTTTTTCCCCAATTTTTTTTCCCCGTCTCCTTTTTTTCTCCTTTTTCCCATCCCCTTTTCCCCCTTTTTTCCCCAATTTTTTTCTCCCTTTTTTCCTCCTTTTCCCTCATCCTCTTTTTTCCCCTTTTCCCCCCCTTTTCCCCCCATTTTCCCCCATTCCCCCCCAGACTACAGCCCCTCCAGTGCCGCCGAGGAAGAGGAGGAGGAGGAGGACGAGGAGGAAGAGCCGCTGGAGCTGCTGGCCCTCCCCCCGCTGCGGGACCGCCCCTCCCCGCCCCTCCCCCCGCTGCCCGCGCCCTCCCCTCCCCCCCTGCCCCGCGGGGCGCGCGGGGGGCGGGGCCGGGCCCGGGGGACCCCCCGAGCCTTCCGGGACCCCCCCCGGGAGCCCCCCAAGCCCTTCCCGTGCCGGCTGTGCGGGAAGAGCTTCACCCGCAGCTCCAACCGCAACGCGCACCAGCGGCGGCACCTGCAGGGACACCTGGGGCAGGCACACCTGGGGCGGGGACACCTGGGGCGGGGACACCTGGGACAGGCACACCTGGGACAGGCACACCTGGGACAGGCACACCTGGGACAGGCACACCTGGGGCAGGGCTGTGGCCGCTGTGGGAGGGGCTCGGGGCGTGGCTCTGAGCTCAGCTCGCACCTGCAGACGCACCTGGGCCAGCGGAACGAGGGGTGTGGCCAGTGTGGGAGGGGCTCTGAGCTCGGCGCACACCTGGGCGAGCAGCCCGAGGGGTGTGGCCACTGCGGCTCTGAGCTGGGCTCGCACCTGCGGGCGCACCTGGGCAAGCGATCCTCGGGGTGTGGCCACCGTGGGAGGGGCTCGGGGCGTGGCTCGCACCTGCGGGCGCACCTGGGCCAGCGCCCCGAGGGGTGTGGCCACTGCGGGAGGGGCTCGGGGCGTGGCTCACACCTGCGGGCGCACCTGGGCCAGCGGCCCTACACCTGCAGCGAGTGTGGGCGGAGCTTCAGCTACAGCTCGGCCTTCCTCAAGCACCGCCGCGCGCACGAGGAGGAGGAGGAGGAGGGGAAGAGGAAGAGGAGGAGGAAGAAGGCGCTGGCGTGCCCCGCCCCCCACACCTGCCCGCGCTGCGGGGCGGGGTTTGCAGAAGGTTCCGCCCTCCTGGCGCACCTGCACAGCCACGCCCAGCCCTACACCTGCGGTGACTGCGGGAAGGGATTTGGGGGCAGCTCTGCGCTCATCCGGCACCAGCGCCTGCACCTGGGCTAGGACCAGAACCAGAACCAGGGCCTGCACCTGGGCTAGGACCAGAACCAGGACCAGGGCCTGCACCTGGGCTAGGACCAGAACCAGGGCCTGCACCTGGGCTAGGACCAGAACCAGAACCAGCGCCTGCACCTGGGCTAGGACCAGAACCAGGGCCTGCACCTGGGCCAGAACCGGGACTGGGACCAGGAGCACTCCAGAACCGGGACCAGCAGCACTCCAGGACCGGGACTGGGAGCACATTGGAACGGGGACCGGGACCCTTCCAGAACCGGGAGCCCTCCGGCGCCGCTGGGAGAAAAGCCAGGAACTCTCCAGAACCGAGACCCGGACGGGGACCGGGACCCCTCTGGAGCCAATGGGAGAAAAGCCAGGAACGCGCTGGGACTGAACCGGAACCGGGGCTGGGACCGAACCGGAACCGGGGCTGGGACCGAACCGGAACCGGGGCTGGGCCTGGGGCCCGTCCGGAACCGAGCCCGGAGCCGGTTCTGGGGGGGAGGGGCCTCGCGGGGACATTTCCGTGCCCGCGGTTGAGGGGGGCGGGGGGGATCCCCCAGACCCCGTTCGGTGTCACCGGGGCTGAGCCTTTTACGGGGGGGAGGACATGGGGGGGGCTGGTGGTGACCCCGAAGTGTCCCCGGGGGTGACCCCGGTCCTGCCGAGCCCTCCAGCGCAGTAAAGGATTGTGGACATTACCCCCCGTGCCGTCTGTGCGCCCCCTTCCCCCAAAAAACCAAAATTTAGGATTTGGGGGGTGTTCAGGACCCCCGGGAGGCTCCCCTCGTGTGT
The DNA here is from genome assembly GCA_013401135.1 of Cettia cetti. Taxonomy (NCBI): domain Eukaryota; kingdom Metazoa; phylum Chordata; class Aves; order Passeriformes; family Sylviidae; genus Cettia; species Cettia cetti. The sequence goes on along the minus strand of VZUI01019557.1, from coordinate 1,027 downwards.
GTCCCCCCCCCTCCCCGGGGGGTGAATTTTGGGGCGGGGGAATGGCGGTGGGGACGGGACGGCGAGGCCGGGCTGGGGGCGGGGGTCTTCCCCCCCTCCCCATTTTTTTTTCATTTTCGCCGTCCTCGGAGCAGCCCCCGGGGGTTGAACTTCCTGGGTCAGCGTCGCCGCCTCCTCCTCCCCCTCCTCCTCCCCCTCCTCCTCCTCCTCCATTGTCCGGGCGGCCGCGGCGACAGCGAGCGGGGGGAACCCCGGGGGTCGCGGCCCCCCCCGGGATTCGGCGGTTGCGGGGGGCGGGGGGCGGGGGGGACACAAACCCGAGGGGTCCCGGGGGTGGGGAGGGGGCGGCGATGTCGCCGAAGCGCAGCCGGGGGGGCTCGGGGACCCCGCAGGGGGAGGCGGGCAGGGGGGGCGGGGGTCGCGCCGAGGGAGCCGCGGAGGGGCCGCGGGGGCGCGGGGGGAGGAAGAGGAAGGAGACGGTGGCGGTGCGGCAGCGGGCGGGGGGCGCCGAGCGCCCCAACATCTGCGTGGAGTGCGGGAAGAGCTTCGCCCGCAGCGCGGCCCTGGCCGAGCACCGGCGCGGCCACGGAGGGGCCGGAGCGAGGAGTGACCAGGGCGGCGGTCAGCGGGGAGGGCCCGGCCCGCGGCAGCACGGCCACGGACAGCCGGACCTCGGTGGTCATCTGGATCACGCTGGTGGTCATCGGGAGCACGATGAGGGCCAAAGGGCCAACCGCGGTGATGGTGAGCGGGATCTCGCCGGTGCTCATCAGCACCACGACGATGGCCCGAGAGCCACCCACGGCGATGGTCAGCAGGGTCAGCAGCACCGCGGCGATGGCCACTGGGTGACCGCCGGGGACGGCCGCAGCGACGCCCAAGGGGTCAGCGCTGCCCAGCCCGAGCCCGGCCGCGCCCAGCGGGGCCCCGGGGCCGCCCAGCGACCGCTCACCTGCCTGGACTGCGGCAAAACCTTCGGGCTGAGCGCTCACCTGCAGCGGCACCGCCCCGGCCGCGCCGCGCCCCC
>VZUI01019556.1:0-98303 GCA_013401135.1 Cettia cetti | reverse complement strand
GCGCGGAGCCGCCGCGGCCACTGCGACCAGCGCGGCGGCCCGGGGAGCGGGAGCCGCCACCCCGCACGGCCCGGGGATGCTGTGCCCCGCCGGAACCATTTCCCAGCGGCGCACGGGAGCAGGTTCCGTCCCCTGGCTGTTCGTGCGGCCGGCGTCTGCACATGGCTCAGACTGAAATGAAAGCAGTTTCAAAGGGGCTGTAACATTTTTAATAGTCTTTTCAACATGAAAAACGGAATTAAAAGGTAACTTTTCCATCGTCCGTGGGTAGAGGAAACAGAAGCGGACTTATCCCCTGTTTGATCAGTATAAGTGCCCACACACTATTATTGCTTTTTCGTCAGCTGAAACTCGCGATCTAGGATTTCCCGTGTTTTACCCCTTTAGTAAACTCAGTCTGGCCATTACCCCACAGCCTGTGTCCTTAATTTCGCGTGTTCTGCTCCGCTCCCGAACCTTCCCCAGCTCAGTGGCCGCGCTCACTCGCTCCGTGCTCACCCCCGGGCGGCGCCTTCCCGGGGGCTCTGTTTGTTTCCGTGCTTGTTTCCGCGTTTATCTCTCTGTTTCTGTGTCTGTTTCCGTGTTTATTTCTCTGTTTGTTTCTGTGTTTGCTTCCGTGTTTATTTCTCTGTTTGTTTCCGCGTTTATTTCTCTGTTTCTCTGTTTGTTTCCGCGTTTATTTCTCTGTTTCTGTGTTTGTTTCCGCGTTTGTTTCTCTGTTTGTTTCTGTGTTTGTTTCCGCGTTTATTTCTCTGTTTCTCTGTTTGTTTCCGCGTTTATTTCTCTGTTTCTGTGTTTGTTTCCGCGTTTATTTCTCTGTTTGTTTCTGTGCTCTCCCCGCTCGGGTCCCGCTGCTTGGATTTCGTTTCGCTGCGGGCTGTTCGTTTCCGACTTTGTGTGTTCGTCTCGGCTTGGCATTTTATACCCTTTGTCTATCTGCATTGAGTGCAATATTTGTCTTTTTGCTTTATACAGAGTAGCTTATGAAATTAGAAAAATTAATTGTACCTGGTAGTATTCATATTTTTATAAAACAAAAGGTGGATGCTGATGAATCAGTGAGTGACACAATACAGTCTCTATGACTGAAAGTGATGTCCAAAACATGAAACCAATAATTGCTCCGAGTGAAGTCAAGTGAAGTGCATCTCTTTTGAGGCAAAAACTATTAAGTACTTCAAAATGTTTCCAGCCATGATGCCATGGGCAATTTTAATGTCAGCATTTCCCATATCCCAAGTCAAACCTTGGAATTTTCCTCTAATGTTCACAAAGGTGTGGAGACGGTCTGCCATGAGAAATGAATTTTGAGGTATTCCCAATCCCCCAAAAGGGAGAAACACATCAGACACATCAGTTCAGGCCCATTTTAATCATGTTAATCACCTAGCACATTTGGCATTTTCCTAAGGCTAAAAAATATCACAATATGATTCATTTTATATTTTAGGATACAGAGAAATTGCAGAAATTGAATCAACCTGGAACACAGATACTTCATTATCTCCATACTCTGAGGTGGCTGAAAAGCCATTATTTAAAATTTGCAGATTGTGAGACGATTCATATTGCATTTTTTGTCATTCCAGGTGCCATCAGTGTACATCTCCACACATTTCTCTTTCCCTTTGCTATTGGGCTCATGCTGGTGCCAGTTGATGTAGCTCAGAGGCATGCCATTGAGATACTTAAACTGGCCTGAAGCTTCCCCCATTCTAATGCCCAAGTAAGCATATTGGTTATACTGTTTCACAATGTCCATAATAGCTTTATTCTCCTCCTCATTCGTGGGAGCTGCGAGAGTTCCTCCAACCTCTTCACAGGATTGCAGTGCAGATGCAAAGTCAACTTTCTTCCCATTGCTGGCAAAGATTTTCTCTCCTACTTTTCGTATTTTCCCATTCAAAGCAAGTGCTGAAACATGAAAAGAGTTAGCTTTGTAAGTGTTCTGTGGCCTACTGATGTAAAAGCAAAGAAAGAGAAATCCAGATGAATAGAAAACTAAAAGGAACAGAGGGAAAAATTGAGCAAAGGATGAAGAAGAATCTTTAATTTTACCTATTCACCTATTTAACTGTTCACTCAATATATTTCGCCACCTGTCCTTGTCTCCAAGACAAGGATGTCCCACCAACATCTGCTAAATATCACCCCTGTTATATTTTGTGTACTTTCTAAAGAAGATCAGTGTGCTTCAAATTTGAGTATGGGAAACAGAGAAATGTTAATTGTTTTGTGAATGCCTTTTCAGGACAAAACAATTTACCACCTTTAACAATCTGGTTGCTGATAAAAGTGGTACAAGACTGAATCCATGTGGAAAATGCAACATCAGGTAGTTGGAATATTTTTAAAAAGAAACCCAATTTGAATAAATGTGCATTATGGTTGCCAAGAGGAACCTGCTTCTCTCCAGGCAAACAAGAATCCTGACTTCCCCTGCTTTAAATGAGAGAAGGGAGTTCTGGGATGTAGTACCCTTTCCAAATGCATTTTCTTTCCTGCAAGTTGTGATTCTGTAACTGACTTTGCCTGCTGCACTTAAAATTGATTGTGAGCTGAAAAAGTAACAAGGGGAAGAATTACCAGCTTCAAGTCGTAAAAGTCGGCGTTTCAAATTTGCTAAAGTACCGTAGTGTTTGGTGGCCAGAGAATCAGGCAGACCTGTGCAGATAAAAACAAAAGTTATATAATCAAGCTAAACTAGGCTGTGCTGCTAGGAAAAAATCCCCTGGATAAAACCAATTATTTTCCAGATCTAACTTGCAAATGTATTTTTTAACATCAACAAGTGTAAAATAAATATTTTCTCAGTAGTGTTTCACATTGTTGTTAATCTGTTAAAGCAAACTAACAAAAACATCCAATCTTCTGAAATGCTGATAATTCCTCTCTGCAGAAAAGAAACTGAAGCTTATAGGTCTAAGCCTTTTGTTAGTTATATCTGTGAAACAGGCTTTGCCAAAGAGAATTAGTTTAATTCTACTAATTGGTAGTGAACAGGCATGAGGGATACTTTGAGGAGGAAAGAGTTTCTATGGCACCATATGATTTTCTTTTTAAAGTGCTGGGTGTATGCTTTATCTTACCTTAATGGGAGCCATAAACAGTGGTAGTGGAAGGTTTCTGGGTAGTGTGAAATATATCCAGCCTGCTTGCTAAACATGGGAACCCACTGTAAAGATAGATTCTTTTTCTCCTACCACTTTCCACAGGTAACAGAGGTGCTACATGTAGAATAAAGCCACTAATGTACTCCCATGATCATAATCCACTATTCACAAATGAAACAAACAGCAATGCAGAAGCACAAAAGGTTTCTGCATGCCTGAGCTGCAACATTGCAACTCTTACTGCACTTCATAAACCATTGAAAACCCCATATTTGACCTAATACAGAGAGTCTATATCTGGGAATAATTCTGATAGTGTTTTAGCCTTGTCAGCAGACTCAAGACATTTCTACATATGTATACATAATATTTATATGCTAGAGTGTTGATAACCTGTTCAATTCCCTTCTTCCCCCAGAAGAGAGAGCAGACCTGTTTTTTAGAAAAAAATTTAACTGCCCCTTTTCTCCATTCTCTTTTCTTTCCTGTGCTTATTAACACATCTGCTTCCTTGAGAGTACGTGTCCTTCTGTGTTACCTGTTTCTAGTCATGCAGCCTTCGTGACATGGGGCTCTTGCAAATGAGGCAAGTTTGCTTACCTCTTCCAGGGATACCAGGGGGCCCAGAAGCTCCTGGGCATTTACTCAATGCATGGCAAGTCACTAACAAAGCAGCCAGTGCTATGAGGATGTAGGATGAGTAAGACAACATGATTTCTCAGGCCAGCTGTAAAAAACCCACACATTTGTCAGGCAATGATTCTGTAAGAAATTGTAGACATTGGTTTACACAGCTGCACACTCCTCCCCCTATCATCCCTTCTTGAAATTTACATTATTTCCTTGTTTAAATAAAGTTTATAGTTCATGTGTCAGAGATTTCCTAGCTTTGTTTTGCTGCCGTTATGTAGTTTATACATAAAACTCTTTCTAGACTGATAAACGTGGAGTAGTGAAGATAAATTATCCCTTTCACTGTCACTGACTGTTGGTTGGATTCATCCTTGAGAAACGATAGGCTCAGAGGTAACTGATCACACTTAAGCCATTAAGTTGCCTGCAAGGACTATAATCACTCAATGGTGCATAGGACACTAGCCTGAAAGGCAAATCTGTTACAGTGATAGTTGTAATGTTTGGGAGCTTGTTAAAGCACAACAATAAGCACATTTATTTGGCATAAACTGATACTGTTTTACACATGGGCAAAACTTTATACCTCAATTGACATGCCTATCCTGTTTTGAACCTAATTCTACAAGCTTGAAAATGTCAGTTAATCTTGTAGAAAATGTGTTTTTGCTGGTTGGCAATAGGCTTCTTCATCTTATTTTATCCCTACAGATAAAACAGTAAGTAGGGTTATAATCTTTGTGCTGAGCTATCGTGACTAAAAAGCATGTTAAAACTGTGCATTGTGGGTTTACAGCAGAGTGAGTGAGTGTGCTGTGCAGCTGTGAAACCTGAAGGACTGTAAGATACTATGGCATTGAAATATCCAGTTATTGACATCATTCAGTTAAACTAACAGGAGATAGAAAGAAATGTTCAAGATGCCAGAATAGGTTTCCATTTCCAATGGGGTGATGCTCATGGGTTGATTTGTACAAAACAAATAGCTCAATATCCATTACTTCACTTTTCTATTGGCACAGATCAAAGAGGATCCTGTACCTGCTCTCTCTTAAATACTTTTAATCTTTTAAAAAAAACCAAACTAGCATTTACACATACTAGGTTCTAAATCTAGCTCCACTTAAAATTTAAAATAAATTTAAAATTTGGTTGGTTTGAATGCTGTAAGATTATTAACACCTACCTGTGTAAAAAATTTCCAGCATATAGGATCTGTTTAACTAATAGCAGTGTGGTCAAGAATTTGCACTTTAAAGAATGTAGAATCAAATCCACCTGAGATCACACGTGCAGTGTTAAAAGTGCTGCTGCGTTTTGTTCATTGAATCTGAAGCATCCCGAGTTGTTAACCCTCTGTTGAAGGCCAGCAGATATCTCTGGAAACACTGGCCAGTGACTCAGAGAGAGCAGATTATTAAAGACCTTAACAGAAACCTACCTTAGGTGGCTGGGAATACTCACATCCTTGAGATAAGGAAATGCAGTTACAACGTGTACCCTTTGCCTGGTGATGATCATTCAGGGAATTACATTTGAATGGGCTACTGCATCCACCTCATAATTGGATTATGATACAGAGTCAGACTCCTGATCAGTTATACAGCAAAATGGGAAAAACAGCTCTTCAGTTTTAATCCAGTTTTAATGACCTTCATCAGTCATTACTATCTAGTGTCCTTCAGGCATCTCCTTATCTACTAAAATTGCTAGTATAAGCAAAGTAAAAAAAAAATTACTAATAAAGGGAAATTTAATTTTAGAACTTAAATATGACCACAGAAATCAAAAGGTTAGCCTTGTAGCTGAAATTCCCTTGTGATTTATTAAAAGGAAATTCAACTTACCCTTCTGCTTCAAAGTGAAATGAAAAAGCAGTTCATACAAATCCCCTTTATATACTGTTGTGTTTGTTAAATGATATGGCTGAAGTGGAGACTGGGTGCTGAGGCCACGAATGAGCTTTTCCAGTTTTGCTCACATACTTGTTATGCAAATACTGAGTTCAGTTTTAAGGGTTGAGAATTTTTTTTTAATGAGATAAAGCCCATAGTTGTAGAAAATATAATCCAGAACTAACAGATTACCCCAGATTTTTAGATACAAAATATATAAAAGCATAAAGTCACTTTCAGCAATTCTAGGTAATATTAAAAGTTGTTTGTTGTTTCATAAAAGCAAAAAAATGGCAGGTGATGACCAGTGGCTCTTGTAAAAGGAAAGATACTCTTGTGGTTAGTCGTAGGGAAGCCTGGTACCTTCCAAATGGTCTGACCCAGTAATCAGAATTATAAAATTTGCATCTGATGCACTTATCTTACCTTAATATAATTTTCCAGCTCTGTGCTAGAACGCTCAGTGTTTCCATGAGCCTCTGGTCTCTCTTCCACCTACAAGACAGCTGATCCTTTCTTGGTCATAGATGGATCTTGGAAAAAATCTGTGTATATGGACAAAATTTTCCAATGGACATCATTGGAAAAAGAAATGGAAAGAGAAAGAAACCAGAGGTTTTGCTCCTCTTGTTTCCCAGAAATCAATATTGGGATTTTGTGACTTCCTTCTGGTTCTGATGCCTTCTACTCTAGAATGTTTGATCCTAGATGGAGTTTGTTTTATAAACCTCAGCAAGCCAACACATCAATGCCTCACCTGAGAGATAGAAATACCTCAGCTTCTCAGCTGTAATGTGTTTTGTCAGTTTATACTGTGTCTCTTAAAGATAGGATGTTTTCTCTTTTTCATTTGCAGTTTACTAAAACTATTTAGGTTTTGTCATAATCCCTAATAATAGTGTTATTCTTTCTGAATAATTCCAGCAGGATTCACAGCTGCAAGCTAACATCGTTAGGCTCCCTGTTCAGCAATTAGAGATTTTTAATATCAACTGGCTGACCTGGCCAAGATAAAATACCAAAGCAGAAGATACATTTAGGATTCCCCTTAGATGTAGTGCAGCCACTTAAATCCACTTCCATTCACAATTCTGAGCCTTTTCCTGCAGTTAGAAGTGCCCAGCATGGCCCGTTCTCCATCTCAAAACCCCCCACAAATGGCAAACTGAGGACATACCAGGTGTCCTTCTTAGCAAATGATCAGTTAACGCTCATAAATGTCTATTACAGACATTCTATCTTAAAAGTCCTTCCTCTACCAGGTGGGCAGCAGAGCTCTGAATGCAGATTAGTCCTTTTACAAAACCTCTCACCCCACCAATGGAAACTATTTCCCTCTGTAGTCCTGATGAGGTAGATGTGAAAAACTGGTGTTGTGTGCATAAGATGCGGATTAGACACTACCCAACAGATAATTTATTTTTTTTTTTTAGTTCCTGTTGACTTTTGGAAATAGCACAGATACCAGACAACTGAGCACAGTCAAAGGCACAGGTAATTCTGTTTCTGGATGGCATCAGACCTCTGGGGTGCATAGAAAAGTTCTTCAATTCCAGAATAAGATGGAACTCAATGGATCCAGGTTTTGAGAAGCAATATTTTGAATTACTAGGTGCCCAAGTTTTTGAGAATGTTACCAGAAAAAAATCTCATACAGACCCAATTTCTAGGCAACTTTGCAACAGTTGTAAGGGCTAGTTTTTCTTCTGCATCATTGCATATACATGTAGCTCTAATGCATGGTCATTATAAGTCTCTGGTGTTTTGTACTGTTTCTTCCACCTAATACCATTTATATAACAAAAAAATTAAAGATTTGAAAACATTAAACAGGGAGATCATTAAAGCTCCACTAGCTAATATTTCTGTCCATTTATGAAAGTGTGACATGAGCGAAACGTGGCTTGTGATCTAGGAAAACCTTATCAATTATTATCTTTTACCAAAACCTTTGAAGAAAGATACATTTGATAACAGTTGTTCTCCCATGAGTCAGATTATACTTACACAATGGAATCAGATAAGAAAACTAAAACATAATCCAGTGTGAGAGATTACTTAGTCATTAGATTTACTTTAATTAGTTATGCAGCAGAGAATGAGGGAAAACAAACATCCTCAAACAAGGAAGAAAGAAAGTAAATATTTTGTCTGCAACCTAGCATCCCTGTAGAATAGCTACAAGAATGGGAATTCTGAATTTTGTAGGTAAATCTGTGTGGTAATGGCTGAAGGCCTTCAGCTGGGAAACACTCACAAAACTCAGCCAGGGAATTCAATGGTTTCAGTGGACCCCAGGTACTGCATACCTCTTTCTATTGTTAGAAAGAGCCATAAGAATATTAAATATGCTGTGCTGCCAGTGAATTAAACCCAAACCCTGCTCAGTTATCAGCAAAGGAGAAATTGGGGGAAAAAAGCAATCTCATTTTCAAGATGTCATGTAGCCAAAAAGACTGCTTCTTTCTGTAACAGCTCTGCATGCTACCCTCAAAAAACTAACTGCCAAAGGGGCTTCAGAAGCAGAACTAATTTTATACAGCTTTCAAGCCTCTCATTTTCAGAACACAAGGTGAACTCCTCATTTTGCTGTTTTGAAGCAAGCTGATTACTAACCAATTATGATAACTTTTCATAACCTGATCTCTGTAAAGCTATGCCATGCTCTTTCACGTAAAATAGTGAATGTACAGCCTTGCTAGTTTATTTTAGCAATTTGTGAGACAATCATTTAAAGGGTGTCACTGTGCTGCAAGTTCCTGATATCGACTCTCTGAGTGAGTCCTTGGCACAGCATCTGTGTGGTAAGCAGGTGTGGTCAGTTCTCCATGTTTACCTCTTTCAAAACAACAGTCATATTTTATATTTGTCTAGTATTTCCACTATAATTTACTTACTGAGCTTTAAATCATACAGAGTTAAGCATCTATAGTTAGTTTTAAGAGTGCTCAATGGCATCAGCTTAAGACTTCATCAGAAATACAGGGCACCAAACACAATGTCACCTCTTAGGTCATGAAACAATGCAGTAGGTGAAGTGTTACTTCCTCCCCACCAGCAATTTAATTTTACTGACACAAAACCAAACAAAAATATGGGAAGTTCAACAGTCCCCCGCCTTTGGAAAATAAGAAATACTGATAAAATAGTTGGTATGCTAATTTACAGTGCATTGATGCAGGAATAGGAGGGAAAAAATGGACAGTGTGGCACTTTACCACACTAATAATACTGAAAGCAAATTCTGCTGTGCGTGCCCTAGACCTTAACTTGAGGATAAACATCTTACAGGAAGAATGTAATTGTTTATGAGACATGTTTATATTTATGAAAAAAAACATGGCATCAAAGAAATGCTGTCTGCTCAATAATACACTGTTATTTTGGGGAGTGGATCCCAGGGAGATTTCTAGATTTAAGTGTTCACAGGTGGATGGAGAAAAAGAAGGAATACTGAATATAAATAATGAGTTTCCAAAAAGAGGATGGCAGAGAGGGGAACATAGCTTGGAGCATTGATTTTAAAAAGCTGGCTTCACCAGACTGAACTGAACAGACCTTGCATAGCCTTGTTCTTCCAAATTACAAAAAGCACGACACACACACAAAAAAAAAACTAAAAAAAAAAACTAAAAAAAAAAAAAAAGTCTTCAAGCAAAAAAAAAAACTAAAAAAAAAAACTAAAAAAAAAAAAAAAAGTCTTCAAGCAGACCCCAAATCCCTTTTAGTCTTTCAATTTTCTATTCTAGGTAAAACAGTTCAAACTTTGCTATCAAGAAAAAGGTGACCAGGTTTTCAGTTTGTTTTGGTTTTTTTATGTTTTTTTTTTTAAGTTATGGTTCTCTCCTGCCAAAAGACTTGCAAGTTAAACCTATGTAAAAAGAACTACTTGGCCTTTGCTTTCGTTATATTAGATTCTTTCTCATATACTTGAAATAATTAATTTAAACTACAGATACCAAATGGTCTCCTGGGTTTTATGAAAATGGTAGATAAGTTGCTAGAGTCAAGTCATTTTGACTGAATTATTGTTTCTATGCCTTGAATTAAAAAAGGTGAAAATCACCCAGAGCACATTAAAACAAAGACATCAAGCTGCTCTTGCTTTGACAAAAACAGACTGTTAGACACAGCCTTCTTCCTTCCTTTGGGTAGGACAAGTGCTCTCCCCTTCTCCCTTCCCATATTCTTTATCAAGGCTTAGTAAAAAATTTTGCCCATACTATCAGCTTCTATATTTTCCGTTCATAAACAAACAGAAACCAGAAATATTTCACTCTAAATTCACAACCTAGTAATGTTTTCAAGTCTGTTTCTTACCTATTTCAGAGCTAGAATAACTAAAGTTTAGAGAGATGATATTCCTAAGATTACTGAGGAATCCTTGGGGGTTTTTTCTCAGAACAATTCACCTTTGTATCCTGTAGGACACTTTACCAACTCTAACTCCTCCTTGCATCTTCTGCACTGAGTAGCCCTCCTACAGGAACACTACATAACAGTATGGGACATGAGTCCTAATCTTAGTCCAACAACACAATGAAATTACTCGCTGCAATGTCAATCAGGTGTGACACAGTGGAGTAAATATTGCCTTTTTTCACTGGGAACAGTGCAAAGAGTAATGCTGGAGGTGTCCTGCCACTTTGGGTTCCCATCGAGATGAACTGGACCATTTACCTCCCATCTAAAGTGGTAATAGGGAGCAATTAATGCTTGAACAGCCACTGGCCAACATTGCCTTGAAAACATGTGCTTGCAATTCATATCTTGCCCTTATAAATAGCCACCTGGCTCTTGTTATCAACTTAAAATTATCTAGCCTGATGATAGAAAAAAAATCCTGCCAAGCTCTTATGATGTTGTTATTGCTGGGAAATGGCTGCGTAATGTCTCACTGATAAGTGTTAGAACATATGCATTCAAAAGCATTGTCAACGTTTCATTTGCAATTAAGATTCAAAGTCCTTGGGAGAAACTTGTTGTTGAAAACACATGGCAGAAAATGCAGAGAAGCAAAGGAAAATAATAAACTCACCAAGCTGCTAAGGTCTGATGATCACAGTGAGATGAAGCTGCTTTGTATTTTACTGAAGGGAAACAACCATCAATGAATTCCCAGCAAACACCACCTATTGTGGTTTTTATTGCTGTTATGAGCTGAAAATTAAGATAACAGGTATTACAGAATTCCATTTTTCAGAGATTTTTTCAGGAGAACAAACAAAATTCTGTGTTTTAGGTGATCATGTTATTGGAAGCACGTAGAGCTTAATGTACCAAATCTGCTTGTTTTGCACATGTTTAGATTCTAATTTGTGCAAAAGTAGAGGAGCATTTTATAGCAGACAGCTAGTGAAGTACCTCATCACTTCAGTTCCCCTGAAAAGCAGATATCCTGAGCATCTGATGGATTGGTGAGGCCCAGCCCTGCATCCACCAGCTCCTGCAATTCCGTGTGGTGGTTCTGTGCTTCCCCCCAGGGAGCAGCTCTCAGTCCTCAGGGCTGGAGGCTCAGACAGCAGGAGCCAGTGGTGCTGCACTGATCTGGAGTGCTGACATGCAAAGGAAAGGCTGCAAGTGCCCAAGGAAGCAGATTAATCTCCTTACCTTTTATTGATACATCTCAGCTGACTTGAAACTAAGTAAAGTGAGATTATTGCAGAGGCTTTGGTGAAGACATATTCTTGGACGGTTCCTGCAAGGGTAAATGAGAAAGGCTCTATTTAAAGCCCCTTGAAGGTCATCTAATGGATAAAAACAAGGAACAGATGAAAACTCAAAGAAATAGAAATGAAATAAATGGGAATGAACAGAGTTCTACGCCCTCAGATTCCCTCTCAGAGATGGGAAGATCTTGAATGTTGCTTGAGGCCAAAATGATTCAAACTGAAATTGTTTAGTAGGTTATTAAAACACAGCAGACTTGAGTGACAAATCAAAGAGAATGTTTAATAACTCTGAGAAATGTAATAACCATGAATGTCAACTACTTAACTAATAAAATATCATTTTGTTATTCCATGGGGGTCACCCCTTACAGCCTTTATGGTAGCTTTATATGTAGTTTTGAAAATTAAACACTATTTTTCTTAGTAAGACAAGAAAAACTCTACACAATGATTAATAATCATTTCAGCTACCTATTCTAGTATAAAGTATACCTTTTATCATATAATGAAAGTATTCATTATATTTATTTATAAATTAGTTATGGCACTCTGCTTGGATTTGAGGACTCATTCTAGGCAGACAGGAACATGCTTGTTTCCCAGGAGTGGGAATCTACACAAGAACTCATCAAAAACATGCTTGTTTTTCAGGTAGTCTCACTGTCTGCCTTACCAAACCATGTCAGAGACCCAAGGTAGAAAATAGGTTTTCCCCAGGTGTGCCTGTGTTCATCCCTGTGCACAGCCCAGCCTGCTGGGTACAAAGGAGCCTCTTTCACAGGGGCCACTGCCATTGCTCCTGGGGACAATCCTCTAAAGCTGAAGTGATTTTAAGTACTACCTTATAAAATACAGTTTTCAAAACATGGAGGACAACTGTGTCCCTAAATGTTTTGGTACCAATGTCACCATGCCAATAGTACATTGCATTTCTCTGGTATCTATTTTCCTACACAAATGGGGCCCAAATGTTTCATAATTGCCATCCCTTATGGATTTTTACTTTTCCTGAGGAACATACTTTGTGACTGTTACAGGGATAAATTATGTAAACTATTATAGTTTCAACAGTTCACACAATTTGCCAGACTAAAGACCAAATTCAGAACTATTTTGAGAGTATTTGACAAAAATAAACTTTAGGACTGCAGCATTCAAAACCACTGGAGAGCTCCCAGCAACTCAAAACAAAAACTAATATACAATTTTCAGTGAAGTGATATATAAAGCACTTAAGCACTGCAGACACATTTGAAATATTTCTTAAATAGCTTTTATAACTGCTATTGTGTGAGGAACTGAAAACTTTCCTTATCATCCAGTCCTACACTTAATCCCCAGTTATTAAAAAATACAAGTTTTGCTTTAAGAGAATTTAAAACATGATGTCACAAAGAAACAAACATTTCCACTTTGCTTGTAGAACTTTTCCATTGAAAGGCTTTTAACTTTTTTGTCCATTAGTCATGAAAGCTAGAAATGCACTTCACTCATGAAAATGAAAGATGAGATTCTCCAGAGGGTGGCAATTGCAGCTTGAAGCTAAATACCATGTAGTAGAAAATAACAGCCTGTAGATGACAATCAGAGGCTTCAAGATAATGTTTGCTCTACTAGTTTTTGATACATAAATAAAAGATCTACTTAGCAGGCTTAGGAAGTAGCATAAATACCCCCCTTTTTCCATTTTAGCTGCAGCTCTAGAATAAAAAGTTGAAGAGGTAAAAGGATGCAAAAAGTACATTACTTCCTCCCGTCTTTTCCGTGCTTCTGTGAATATGTATGGTTGCGTAGGCAGGGTGGAGAGGGTGTAAAGGGATAGAGAATTTAAATGTTTGTGATCTGTAGGCAATGTGGAACTGATCAAACCACTTCTGAATGGGACACCTTTACAGGGGTAAAGTGGAAGACAGGAGCTAATAAAGAGAGTAACAAACGTAGACATGAGTTTGTTGAAGAGGTTTCAGGATTTCCAACTGAATTTGGTGAAATGCTGAGTCTATCTCAGCTAAAGAAGCTTCTATGGTTTAGCTTCTCTTACATCAAAAGAAAACTTTGAATTATACATGGGTTTGGGTATAATTCTTGGGGCAGGATGGAAATTTGCATAGAAATCTTTTTCTACCCAGCTGAAGCACAAGGCAAGGGTGGCCAAGTACTGCAGCACAACCGTGCAGGTGGGAAGAAGGGGAAAAGATTCTGTTCAGGATTCTCCCAAGGAAGCCCAGAAAGCCTGACGAGGAAAGGTACAATGAAACACTGAAATTCTGGCTGCTGCACTGCTGAGCTGGTGCAGGTCTCTTTGCATGAAGCCCAACACAGCAATCTCAGACTCTGAAATCAAACACCTGAATGTGGGTCGACTGCTGCTTTCACATTCTGTGTATTTAGTCCAGCTGTTTGAAATTTTATCTGAATTTATCTGAATTTAAACACCCTGGGAGAGGACGCCAACCAGTTGGACACTGTAGAGTCTTCCTCCCACTGCAAATATGCCAGAAGTTTCTTGCAGGAAACACAAGCTCAGCTCTGAGGGACAAACTGTGCTACTAGCTGAAGTCATAAACAAACCAGAGCTCACAGAAAGCCAGGAAAAAGCTCTTTAAACTGTCTACCCTGAAGCACTGATCTAAACAGTTCAAGCTACTGATGTCTGAATCTTCACTGGGGTCACAGGCCGTAAAAAGAGATTTTAACTGCAGGTGCCTCAGGAAAAAGTCATTTGTGCTAGAGAGAGCACAAGAGTGTCCTGTCATGCTGCTAGTGTTGAGAGGTTCAGCAGAGCTTGAAAAAGAGACACAAGACTGTGCCTTGGTTTCCAGACAATCTTGCATTATTTAATTCCCCTGAGCATTTTTGGCCAAACTGCAACCCAGGAATCCTTTTTCACTCCTTAGGTCTCCAGGTGCTAAGCAACAGAGCAGAGCCATTTGGTAGTGCTAAAGTCACAGACCCCTGCATAAAGCTTCCCCCCTGCACGTTTGAACTGAAGAGTTTGATGCCTTCTCAACAGGAAACCAGCCACAGCAAAGAACACACTTCTCCTCTGCTCTAACTATATGTTAATCACCTGCTCCCCTAGATTTATGTGTTATAAGTAAAAAATAAAGCTGTAAGTATGAGTGGCTACTGACTGAATGGCTTCCTGTTTGCATCTTGTAGTTTCCACTGAAAATTGCCACTTGAAAACTAAATGAAAATGAATGAAAAGAGCTTTTCAGTGATTGTGTTTTTTCACATGTGACAGGATAGCTCCCCCTGAGCCTGTACTTAACCTGAAATTGTGCTTTAGAAAGATAAACCCTGCAGCTGATTAACAAATGCTGCTTTCATTCTGAATTATTTAGATGCTCTGTGGAGGTCATATTAGCACATATGAGTTGGTTCTAATTAGGGATATAACAGAAAATGCAGATTAGTTTATAATTAATGCAAAATTAAGTAAGTGGTCATCAGGGATGCTGATTTAAGCCTCCTGGAAGACAAAAGACCACAATTTCAAACTCTTTCTTTTTAGCACCTACTGAAGAAAGGTGTTCCTTGAGGAAGAAAAGGTGTCCCTAAGATAAATGATGAAAAAGGTCAGAACTTAGGGCACATTGGATAACACCTTCCTGAATTTAAAACTTGCAAGTAATATGACTTAGTAACAGCTCATTTTCTATTTCTAGGTGTGGTTGCTTGCCCTGTGGACTTCTGTCCAGCCTGAGACCAGCCTGCTCCTACACAATGGCCTTCCAAGCTGTCAGATTCCAGCATCACTGTTCTGCTGCTCTGAGCACTGGTTCAGGACAGGAGAGTTTACCAGGTAAGGCCAGACTAACAGAGCTACATTTGCACAGCTGCTTTTCCAGGGCAACTCCAGCAGAGATGGATTTGCACCAGTGTAATAAAGAGCAGTTTGGTTTTCTCAAAAGAAAGGGAAGTACTGCTGGGGGAGCATTTCCCATGAGATGGTTTACACCAGGGTAAACCTACAGGACAGGAAATGCTGGAAATGAGAGGTGACACCAGAATGGAAGCTAAAAGCTTAAAGACCAGGAGCATATTTCAAGAAGATTGACATAAATCTCAGGCTTTCTATAGACCCAATCCTTGCTGGTGCCAAATATGCCTTTCCTGTACACAGCTCTCAATATTGCACCATTTCCTGTGTTTTTAGGTAATAAATATTGATTAAAAACTTGCAGGCAAAATTTTAAACATTTTGTTTTTCATAGCTGCAGGACATCAATTAATGCAGAAAAGAAATGCAGTTCACTTGAGAACTACAAAGATAGTTTGCCAGTAATGACAAGGAGGGCATGAAGCAGATCAGCAGATAAATCATACTCTGGAAAATTCATATCCTTTACCAATTTCAGTAATTACTTTTTTGCTGTACCTGTAAAACCCAGTGCAGAGAAAATAAATGTCATTACTTATAAAGGTAGACAGGGAATTAGGCAATGAAATAACAGCTATAAAACAGATGAACTGGGCATCAAATGCTCCTCTGTACATTCCTATATTTCCATGGGTCCATAACTTGGAAGTAGACACAATCCTTCTCTCCATAGAGGCACTTAGCTTAGTCTTAAACTAAGTGGAAGACAAATTGAAAATCTGTTCCTCCATAGTTAAACACTAATAGCCTTCAATGGAAACATTTTTCTTAATTGTCAAACTTGTAATACTGGGCTTTTTCTCATGATATTCACCTATTGCTAGTTAATACACTTGGTAGTTGTGTTTTTGTAGTTCACTTGAGGTTAAAGAAGCTCCCATCAAGAAAATCATAAAAGCCCATAGGATCACTTCTCTCACATTAAGGACCTATCACATAAACAGGGCCTTTTGCTTTTTTTCTGCATAACCTAAATTCCACTTGGAGAACATTTCAGTAGCAGGCTTTTGTATTTAATTTAAGACAAAATATTTTTCTGCTTTCCACTGCATCTAAATCTTGATTTATATCTCCTGTACCTGAGTTCATGCCTATAGATTGCCAGAAAACATAGTCTTGTTCTCTTCTTGTGATTTTCTACTGCACACAAAACAACTTGGCTGACTGGTTTACTGTTTTATTCCTCTCTAGCTACAGCACAATTCATTTTCCAATCATATGGGAACAGCGGCATGAAAATAGCTGAAACTTCAAAAAAGAAATTATTTCCATGTCAGTAGCTACTGCAGTGGACTTTTGTGCTCAGAGGATAAATACCACTCTAGGCTCTAAGTGATCATTATCAGTCGATTTTAGAACTAGAATAAAAGTGCCCCAGGAGCAAAGACATCACTAAATACTGAAGAAACATAGGACTGAATGCTCTGTCCATTATTTACATCATAAAAGAATGTATCAGAAGCAGCATTTAATGAGTAATCTCTCCAAGTTTACAGCTCAGCTCAAAGAAGAAATAGAGACAAATTTTTCATTAGTTTCAAGATTATTAAAAAGTACTTCCCTCACGCTGTATTTATGAGGAGCTCAGGCAGAAAGAACAACCAGCCTGCTGAGCATGCCATAACTTATTATCCTTATACCACTAGGATAAACACATTTTATTATATAATGATTGGAAATATGAAATCTGTATTTTACTAGGAGATTCAAAACTGAATGTCAAAGAGACAACAATTATAAATACACCCTGTTTCTGGGTACTCCAGGCCCCTTTTAGGGCACAACACAAACACGTCCATCATTTTACCAGGCCGAAAAGTAAACTTACTTTACCTTACCTTTTTTGTATCTATTTTATTCAGCCTCCAAAGCCCGTGCTTTTGTTTCCAAAGGAGTTACTTGTCTCTGCATGTTGTGAGTTACTATAAGTAGGACTTGAGGCTGTTATTTAATAATTTATATTAAAATGACTGCACAACACCTGTGTCCAAGATGCTCAGCTCTCCTGTAATTTGATGCCTTGTGAAAGAGATATTTGGTTTCCAGAGCAGAAATCACAGGCCACACTGCAGATTTGTTCAGGGAATTTGTCTAACTGGGAGTGTCTTATCCCCTGACCAATGTGAACACTTGGATAGGCTTTGAATTCTCAGGGCTGCCAAAGTCATCTTCTGTTCAGAGGGAAAAGCCCAGTTCTCAAAGGCAAAACACACATGTGAACATTTTAAAATTAATTAAAGTTGGAGTAAAAATCACATGAGCAGGCAAAAAATGAGAGAAGAAAAAAGTGCCGTTTATAACATGAGATAGAGGGCTTGGTATTTCACTCACAGAAAACAAGAAGCTAGTGACTCATTCCAGACACTTCCTCCAGTTCTGTTGGGCAACTAATCTCATATGTAACAGATGGTTATTTTTCTGCTCCTCACGCTTCTGGAACTCACACCTTTCCTCAAATGATGCTATAAGAATGCAAGACACTAGCACAAGTATTTTTTGGAGAACATACTAAAAGGTTGAAAACTAGACTCATAGTAACATGAGGAAATTTATTTCTTACTTCCATATTCTATTTTTAATCCTCTCTCTCCTTGTGGTTCTAAAGTTCCTTTTATTCCTGAAGGTCTCACTTTTCCAGGGAAACTCTATAGGCCTCCCGATTCTTCTCCTAGAATTTAACTTAAAATAACAAATTTTTCTCCCACTATGTTTTCTTAGTGTTTTGAAAGAGCACCAAACACTGACTCCTTCCCCTTTGCTCTTCCACCTGCCCACCCCCAGGAGAATAAAAACATCTTGGGAAAATTGAATTATTCGCATGGAAAGCTTCATCTGCTGGGAAATGCATTACTTTGAAGAAGCCTTTACTGCCCCTACTTATGGCACTGAAAATCCAGTGAAATAAAAGCCCTTGTGTTGTTGCAGAGCTACACATTCTCTTAAACCAGACACAGATGGGATATGGTAAGAAAATATACAATTTCATATGTACTTATTAAGAGTTTGGGCAGAAATTTTTTTGGCAACTTGGGAGAGGGCGTGACCTGGTTCTGCCACATGACAGAAAGCATTTGTGGATCCATTTGCTGTTTGCAGCAGTGCATGAAAAAAGTTACCTGGCAAATCATACCTTGGGGGAATTCTGCTGTTGGGGCTAGGGAATATGAAGAAATCAAGTTATGACCATCAGATTAGGAGGCAACTCTAGCAAGTATGATTTCTGGGTTTGAGAGCTGGCCCCTGGAAGGAAAGAGCAGTAATAATTTAGTAGGATATAATAGGAAGTGATTCAGAGTACAAATGGTACAATCAGATTAAAATCTCATTACATCTCTATTTTATGGGCTGCTGTGAAAATGTGTAATACTATTTTTTTTTTATTTATTAAAAGCCAAGTATCAAGAGTTGCATTATAAATGCAGAAATCATGTTCAGCTTCCTGCAATTGTGCAGAGCCTACAAAAGGCTAATGGGGCAGAAGAAAAGGAGAGAAGTAAAAAAAAATGAAAGATTGAAGGAGGCATGAAACAAGTGATGTAAATGAGTGTCAAAATTACAGTATTGCTAAATGGTCCTAACTCTGTACCTGTTAATCCTTTGCACCTTTGGGACCATCTCTAGCTGGTAAGACACTGGCTGCAGGGGCACTGCACTGAACTTCTGGGCAGGAATAAATTTTCTTTTCAGGTTTTTCTGTGCTAATGTCTTACTGTTAGCAGTGAAAGCCAAGGCATTGAAAGGATGAAAAACAATCATTGCTAAGTCCACAGATCAGTGACAAATCAAACAGTCATTTAATAAATTTCTCCACTTGAATAATTTTGAGGGGTTTTCTGGGAAATACACTCCTATATTCAGGCAAAAGGGATAGTGTCTGAACCATTTCATTTAGCCCCTGATTGTATCTGTAGATATTGAAACCTGAAAAGAAACAACCAAGCCTATAACTTGGTTGTTTATAACCAAATTATAACAAGTCTGAAAGTCTTGAGGTCTAATGAAAATGCCTAATATCACAACAGTCATTAATCTCACCCTGCTACAAATTAATTTCTGTGTTTTGTTCATTATATGTCTAAATTTACAGCATTTACCTTCATGCCAAATGAATCATACAATAATCCAGTTGAATTTGAATCCTCATGTTTCTGCTGGGACTCTTTGCATCTATCAGGTAATGCCTAAGCTCAAAGTGACTAAGTGCTTCTCTTATTAGAATTTCCACTACTTGAAAACACCCACACCTTAAAGGACAAAAAGCTCAAGTATGTTTGATTAGCAATGGTCTGAATACCTCCCCTATTTCTCCTTTCAGACCTTGTATATTAAAAAGATACATTTCTCCCCAGTATTACATCTCAGAGCTGAACTACTTTTGGATTCCAAATGATCTGCAATCCTTTGCTGCCCTCTCTGAGCAGAACAGCAGTAAGGGATAGCAACATCATAAGGTAAAGCTCTGACAAGCTGCCCCACAGAGACTGCCCTTGTTTTCAATATCAGTGTCAAATGTGAGGCAATCATACCCCATGTATTCTCTTTAACTGAAAAAAACCCCAAAATTAAACTGCCACAAACACGTGCTGACAAACTTTTATAGTAAATAAACCACATACTAAAGTCAGGTGGCCTTAATTTTTCTTAATTTGTCCCAATTCTACCAGTCAAGAAAAGAAGCCTTGGAAAACACCAAGACAGATTTGGGTAACAAGAGGAAAATCACATCCAGCAGGAATTCTGCTGCTCACCTCAATTATTTCTCTTTCTTTCAAGCTTCAGAAAAGCTTTCCCACAGAGAACAGCTTCCCCTGTCAGGTTTCATCTGATAAAGTACCATATAGAGTATAATAATTAGAATATTACTGTGAGAACATTATAATTAGGATAAAAAGCAGAGGTTAAGGAGCACAATTTTTTTTATATTATTCTTTGTGCTTCCTCCATTAGTCTCCCATCAAAGTCTAGAGCAATGGCACACTACAAAATAAAATAAGGAAGGTATTTAGCTAACTAGCAAACTTGAATCCTGGTTTATATTTCTTATCCAATTTCATGGATTCCAGACAGTTCTTAACACTCTGTAAGGATTGCCTTCTGTTGATTTTCTATACTATGTTAATTATCCAATACCAGGGAAGTTGACATTGCTGGTGTTTCCTTTAAAGGTAACAAGACAAAGCTCAAAATAAAACAAAACTTGAAAACAAAATGTAAGCCTTCAGATAAGTCCACTTCCTGCAGAGATTAAACCTCACACAAATCTCTGTTGGTTTCACCAGCCAGGAGCTAAAATCTTTTTGCCTCCATAGTTCTCCAGGGTGAACCAATCCTTTATTCTAGAAGAGCCCAAGTGCCTGTTTACACTTTGGCAAAATGGTGGCAGGTTTTCCCAGCAATTAAATACCTGTCCAAAACAACTGATGACAATTAGCACCAACAATGGCTTAGAAAAAAAAAAAAAAAAGAAAAATGCACCAAATTTCTCACAACAATTGAATAAATCTTAGGGAGCTGAAAAAGAAAAAATCAGGTTTAGCAATCTATACTTATATTTATAGAAGGATAGAGAATTCCACGTGGAGAATCAGATTGTGTGGATTTAATGACAGTCTTCAGGTCCCAAGTCTTACACAATTTGAGATCAGGATTAGGCTTTGAAAGATGCTCTGAAACTTATATTTAGGAGATAGCTAGTTTGGAAGGTCTTTTCAAAGACAGACGTCTCAGGTAAT
This sequence comes from Cettia cetti, assembly GCA_013401135.1. Classification (NCBI taxonomy): domain Eukaryota; kingdom Metazoa; phylum Chordata; class Aves; order Passeriformes; family Sylviidae; genus Cettia; species Cettia cetti. The sequence goes on along the minus strand of VZUI01019556.1, from coordinate 77,372 downwards.
TAATTTTTCCTTCTTAAAATATGCTTTAAGCCACGATTTAGGCCATGTTATCCAACAGGTAACAGCAGAGAGGGGAACCTGGTGAGGCAGCAGAAGTCCTTTTTCCAGACCTAGTCTTGGAGGTGACAGCTCTTGGTCATCAGCCCAAAAGCTGATAGTAGAGGACAGCCCTGTTGAGTTAAAGTCCATTAATAAAACTGTATTTATACACAGACTACTCAGGGGCAGAATGCTCTTACCCTGTGAGATTATATCCTCCTGACAGTCCTCCTTGTCAGATTGTTGGGGGCAGACTACAAAAGCCCTTTCTAAACCATCATGTCTGCATCAACCTGCAAAGGCTGCATGACCTCAATACAAATACTTATCCAGCAAAGGAAATCTTCCCGACACCTTTCCCAGACTTGCACACAGTGGAGCCTTGCTGCAGCACCAGCTTGCCTGGCAGTCAGAACAACAGAATGCTGGGGAGAAGTGAAACAGAAACCAGCTGAGTTTTTAGCATGAGGACAAGCCTGTCAAAAAAAAAAAAAAAAAAAAAAAAAAAAAAAAAAAAAAAAAAAGGCATCTCCTCTACATTTGTACTAAAAGCTGTTATTTTGTGCTTTGTTTTGGGAAGAGGTTGCTCACTGGCTTATCTCTGTCTTGCACAATCCTGATGATTGCCTACCTCAGTGTAGCCACCCCTATTTACAGGGGCTGCCTGTGACATTCTGGGGGTGAGCCCTTTGCTCTGCCTGGCCTTGGGCAGACCCTGGCTGCGGTACAGTACAAATGAACGGGCACAACTGCAGGCACTGAGTTTGGACTGCAAGGGTTTTCCCCTTTTTTCAGTCAGTGGATACATTTTTCAGTAACCTGGGAGAGGGAAGGCTATTTGAGACCTGCTTTATCCAGTGACTGCCTTTCCTGCAGCAGAGCTGGCACTGTCCAGCCAGCCACGAACCACTCTGTGGACATGGAAAGTACAGTAGCAAGAACAGTGTGTGCTAGGTAGCTCTGCAAAACTAATAACATAAAATTTAATGCTGAGGAAGAGAGTTTTCAGCAATTTTCCTTGCAGAAAATTTCCTCACCAAGGATAAGGTCTATGAGATGTTTCCAACTCCAAAAATTAAAACTATCAATCCCTGCAGCAGTGTCAGGAGGGTTTTTGTTCCCAGGATCCCGTTTCTGGGGCTATTGTTCTCTGTTCTGGTGGCATCAGAGAGAGAAGTTATAGGCTGTCAGGTTGTCTTGTATCTTTCCTATTCAAGAGCTAGGATAAATTTAGTGTCTGCAAAAATATAATGAACACATCAGTTCAGAGCAGTGCTACTTGTCAGATATGATTTGATAAAAACATTGTAGAGCCAACATCATTAAAAAGAGATTTGGAATCAGAGATCTTTTGTTTTGGTGTTTTTTTTAAATTAGCAGCTAAAATTTCCACGCTGACCTTCGCTGTTTTGGGCAAGAAGCAGAGGTGGGATCCATACGCTGTCAGCACACGGCATCCAGGGCTCAACCTGCAACCTTGTAACCCACAAAAATGTCTGGTTTGTTGTACAACTGTTGAACTTCCCTGGAGGCTGCTTGCCTGCAAAAGCAGAAATATGAAGCAGACAGGATTGTCAGTAATTTCCCCACCCTAGGTTCTCACCAGGTCAAGACACCATCTTGCTGAAACACAGTTCTTCTGAAACACAGCAGAAATTTCACTAAACTCTGTCAAACCCAGCATGTTTATATAGAGTAAAAAATTTACAGGACTACTGTAAATATCTGTATTAAGTGACAAATAAAAATCACAAGGTCAGGTGTCTTAGTATTCACAAATTATTAAATGTTTTTCTTAACCGGGTTTATAATTTCTTTTTCTATCTGCTTATCTCTATATATCTATATGCTTATCTCTGTATCTTCCTCCAGAATTACTTGGTTCTGATTCCAATTTTGTGTACAGACTTCCTCACTATTGAAAATGTACCTTCTTTCTGCATACCATTCTTTTGGGGGAGTGGTGTTATGTCTGCATATTCTTGAATATATAGTGAAACTCTGCAGATTTCCTTGGAGGAGGAAGCAGCTCAGCACAGGAGAACACTTGGCTTTTGAAGTTTCAAACTTGCCTTTGGAGCCATCAGTTTTGAGTATTCTTCACCAGCAGCAGTATCGTATGGGAATAACAGAAGTGGGAACCATACCCAATTATTTTCATCACAACATAGCAGGGTGACAGCTCCTAGACACTTGCAAAAGAATATATGGCTGAAGCACTGGATAGAAATGCACAGTTACCTCATTGATTCACTTTGATGTCAGACCATCAGAGTGCTTTTATTCTGAAACCAGGAGTTCACAAAGTGCTTCAAACTTTTCATTGAGACAATTAGAGACAGGATTAAAGACTTTTGAAAAACAAAACTCTAGGAATAACCTTGCTTCAGAAAAAATTCAGAGCAGGAATTATAGAGCAAGATTCTTAATAGATGCTCATTCAGTGATCATAATTAGAGCTCTTAGAAATAGATAAAATGGAAGCTGTCCTGTGCATGATCATTTTTCTCATGAATTTGTAGTGATTTATCCCTTGCCTGTGTATCCTACCACACATCCATGCTTCTGCACAATCAGAAAGATGGAACAGAGCTGAAGCTCTTTATCTATCTCTTTTAACTTGTCAGCCTGCCAAAGGGACTGTGCAGTTGCTTTCTGTTTTCTATCCTGAAATAGTCAACCCTCATTAATGAGAAAATCTTTGAGTGTCCTGTGACTGCTTGGTATATTAAGATAAAGGTAAAATATCAACTTCTTGTGAGGGAGTAGGGAATTTCTACAGTAGAACATACTAGGAGCAATGCCACAGGTATAACACAATTTGCAAGGCTGAGCATAATCTTGACAGAAGCTGTTAAGAGAGTGAGACAGTTCTGAAGCAGGCCAGACCAAAAAACCCAAACAACCTGCTTAATTCTGAGGAAGTTCTGTTTGAGAGTCAAAGCTGATGATGCACACAGGATCCCTCACTTTGGACTTTTAAAAACACCTGTATTGAGCTTCTCCTCCTCTTCTGAAAATCTGCTGAGTTTCCTGTCATCTGAGGTAGAAGTCATACGAGCTTTAAAAGCATGAAATTCTGAACAAAGATAAATCAAGATGCTGTTCTTACCATCCCGAGTCAGCTCTTCTACTTTACTTACATTGTAAAAGTTTGACTATTAAGTCAAAAAACTTCTCTCTTCAGCTTCCTGGAGCTTTAAGGGATCTTTCCTTACACATTTGGAATGCATCTGGATATGGGATACCCATTCCTCCATAAAAATTTTTATCCAGCACCAGGCCATTTTGCATGCAACTTTTTGTTTGACTCCTGCAAAGAATGCATTGTTTAGTGCAACTGGAAAACCAAGCACAATGTAAATATTTGTGTATTTATACCTTTATACTTAAGAATAGCTATGGTTTTATCCCAGTATTAAAAGAATTAGGGAGCTAGAGAGACAGAATATTGCAGGTTTTGTCTACTCCAGTGCACTCACATACAAAGACAAGTTACAGTACTTCATGATCAAACCTGAGTTTACACCTTGATATTTCCTCAACTGAATCAAACAAAAATATTTTGATTCTGACACACCCATATGATGCTGAACTGTTCAGCACTATATTGCTCTGAGCAAGAAGTGGTTAAATCTTGTTATCAAACGTTAAGAACACAAAAATAAATGGCATTCATACAAAGCTCAGAACATATTATCTAAGTATTGGGCTAAAGGGGTCTGTACACTATTAGGAAATTTCTGTCCTTCATTCAACTTGGAGGAAGAGGAATATTCTCACTCTGTTCCTTTGCTTTTCCTTCATCTACTGTAAATGAAATGTAAGGGGAAGGAAGTTCTTTTCCATTGAGACTTCTTCAAACACTGGCCATGAAGAGGCGATCGTGATGCTTAAGGGCTCCTCGAACACCATGGCAGATTTCCAGCTCTGCACTCCGGCTGCAACAGAAGATGCAGAATGGCAGCTTTTGCCAAAGCTGGATGAGTTGTTCCCGTTTGACAATTGATCTGTCAAATAAAGATTTCTCAAGGCTTTTCATCATTTTGCAGCAAAAATTTATTAAGCCTACACTAGCATGCAAGAGCTGACATTCACATACAGTTGAAGAATCAGAAGCTGTAAACACATTTTGCTTCTCAACTGAAGTGCACATTGAGAAAGGTTTTATGAAGACTGAACAGATAAGAATCCAGATAGATTTAGTAATACAGGGTAGAGTTGGTTCACACTCAAGATCCTTTAATATGCACAGCAAAACTTGCAAAGCATGGTGTAGATACTGAGATTACCTACTGAGGTTATGGGATCAATAAAGTCCCTACAGTTCTTCATGGTTTTTATTATGTTTCAGCAGGATTTTTCCTTTCTGCTTCTTAAAGTTAATGATTCTAGAAAAGATTCAAAGTCATCAGAAGAGTCTTCAGGACCTGCAGTTCAACAGCTGATCCAAAAACTACTCCATAGGGGAAACAACAGGTGCTAACTAGGCAAGTGAAAGCGCAGCCACCAGTGAATAAAGTGGCCTGTAAGTGACCTCTGGTGGACAAGAACAGCGTCAAATTTCTTTGTATTTCTCAACAGAGGCGTTTATCCATATAAGTAGCTTACAGCCATTCAGTTGAATGGTATCTCATACTATATAATAATCAAAACCATTTTCCACTTGAACAAAAAGAATTTGATACAAAAAGAAACGGAAACTAATACAGTTGAATCATAAACTCTGAAAACATCTGTAACAATGGGGATTCTTTATTGCTCTACATATACCATTAATATTATACCATTAACCAAGTAAAGCTAAGGCAATCTTTCAGGTGACTTAAAACTCACAAGCAGTTTCCAAGGGAAAAGAGTGATCCTTTGAGTAATTCTAATAGAACATTTCCCAGGTTGTGTGAGGTGGTGGAGCCTGTTGCTTCCAGCACATGCAGTGGTTGATCACAGCTGGTTGATCACAGCCACTGTATTCAATCATAAGAGCTTATGGAGCTATTTATTACAGTGCAGAATATCCCCAAGAACCTTATCCTATTCCCAGCTAAATGTTTTTTAAAAGTATTACAAGCTTGGGAATTCATTTTGACCTCAAAGCTTGAAGAGGCTCCCTGCTCTGGGCTTTGGGACCTCTGTTTTCAGAGTGCATGTACAGTCTGACAGACCATAAAGCTTGTGCAGATACCTCTAGGACCACAGATTCCCCTTTGGTAACTGGACTTGTCTTCCCTTGCTACCCTTTTCCACATGGATCTAGAACTCTGATAGCTTCTCACATGTGTATAACAATAGACATGGGAGATGGTTTGCTGTACAGAAATAACAAGCTGAAATTGTTCCCTAGGGAAACCAGCATGTCTTGGCAACAGTTGTCCTGGCAACTAAGTCTCCTGGCAGCAGGAGGTGGCCACTGAGCTGTGCAAAGTGATCCGTGAGTCATTTTTTCCTCAGAGTGGATAGGGAGCAGGATGGGAAAGCCCCCACCATTAGGTTTCCTTCCCACTTCCATTGACAGGAAACTCTCACCAGTCAAAGAGGTTATGGAATTCTGCCTCTTGAACAGATACAGGACATACTAATTACCAGGCATATTAATGGACAGCATAATTTCAAACACCATTGTTTTTTCTTTTTCTTTTTCTTTTTTTATCTAGTCATGTTAGAAACTGTCTCTAGTCTCTACCAGGAAGGAAAATAGCATTGGAAAAATCACAGCAGAATGTCAGCACAGCCATAACAGTACTAAACAAAGCACAGATAAAAATGACAAGGGACATTTTTGTCTAAGTAGCTTTTCAGAAGACTGTGAAAGCTTTGGAGGTCTGTACAGGCTTTGATTTCATATTTTATGTGGGGTGTGGCACAGGTGCCCATCAGGGCTAGCAGAAAGACTGTGCTGCACTTGTAACTGCACAGGCCAGACCTGAGCCTAAATGAAGCCTGAGGTTCATAAGATGGAGCTCAAATGGTGGTCCTTGGCCTCAACAGCGTGCCTGTGTTCAGCAATCCCTGATTGCCTGCTATGACTTGATTGCTCTTTCTGCTACAGTGGCCTCACTGCAAGTTGCTCTGACTTTGGGACAAAGCACATGCTCTATTCCTTGCTGCACCTCCTCTAAGGCATGTATTTGCCTGGCACCCGTGGACTCAAATGGACAATGTAGAAATGCCTTGGTCCCAGCACCATTTGCACACAGGCTGTGTAAGAGCACAGCACACAAAGTGTCCCTTCCCAGCCAGGGCACACTGTTCCCTCTTCCCTTGCACTCCCAACTCTGAGACGCCTGAGCACAGTTTGCTTCAACACCTCCTGGAAATGTTTGAAGTCTCCAAGAGAGTGAGCCTCACTTGGGCACAGCCAGGGGCTCACCTGCTGGGACAGGGCAGCAGTGAGAGCAAATCTCCCTCACAAGGAAAACAAGCAGCCCTTTGGCCACAGAGTTTCTGGTTCCCAGGAAATACTGTTTCCCAGGAAAAGTAGTGGCACAGAAAAAATCCATTTCATTTTCATGAGCTTGTCATCCCTGAGCTGTCCTTTTCAAAGCACAAGTGTGTCTGGAGCCTGGGTTGACTGAATGACCAGCAAGGGGTTGAGTGGGGAGCAGAAACCTTTGAAATGATCAGTTGAAAGAAATGAGAAGTACCTGAGTCCATCCAGCTCTGAAGGGCCAGCATGAGGCTGGACAGGGCTACACCAGGACATTGGGGTCTAGAAACAACAACATTTCCAGCAGGTGCTCGGACACTGACCTGAAAAAAACATTTCTGTTTCAGAAAACATGACTTGGCAACAAAATTATTTCCTCTTGAAATATTTCTCGAGGTTTATTCTACCGCTTTAATCTGAATTATGCTAATCCATGCATATGATGATTCTATTTAGCCATGAATATTTGGACACATTTTCATATAGGAGGAATGCAAAAGAGTTTATTAGATGATAGCACAACCATTGCATGGATTCAATATTTGCACAAGAAGCAGAGAAATGTTTTTCATCAGTTTACGCTTCTCTTTCCATTACCTGCACAGTAAACTCAACACAATAAATGTTTCAGGACGCCATTAGGCAGGTGGACTCTCAGAGATTTTGAAGGAGATGGAAAAAAGCACCTCAAGCAGTAAATCATACATCTTGAAAATTGCATAGTAAACACTTGGAGACATATAAAATTCCACTTCAAACCTAAATGAGTAAACAACTTGAAAAAATGGGCTCAGACATAAAAATTGTGAGCTGACTACCAATGATCTGCAAATACATTGAAAGCCTATATTTGTTCAAATACATTATTCATAAGAAATAATTTGAGTTGTAGTTGTATGCAATTTATATTGCATAAACTTAAGCAAATAGTTGTAACCAAAAGCTGATTTAAAGAATTAATGAGCAATCTCTAAATAAAATTCTATTACTAAATAAAATCTTCCCTGATTTGCAAAGCCGTATGCTTCCTTTAGCATATACATTAATAAGCATATCTATTAAGACCTGAGGCCTGGAATGCTGTGAAAGAGAGCTTAGATCTGATTGAGGTCTTACCAAGCAGGGCTAGTGTGAGGTAAACAAGAGAAGAAACCACTGCCTTAGAAATATTCTTAAAGTATTTAGGGTTCAACAGCAACAAAGCCAACTGAATTCTTATCCTAAACAGCTACATTTCTTCTCTAGGATCAACATTTCTGAATTTTTAGTAAACAAATAAAGAGAAAAGGGAATGTAACTTTTCATCTCTACTAAAACACTTCCATGGTCCATTGCTGCACTCCTTTGGACACCAAATTTGTCAGTGAACATTTCAGGCTAAGAAGCAGTGCTGTATAGAGTGGTAGAGTTTGAATTGCTGTACCAGAGCTTGCTACAGAACAGCATGAGGGGTGGCTTGATTTACATTATCTGGACTAACTCTGTACTCCTCTCTACTAACTCTGAACTAAACAAGTGCATTATGTTGAAGCCATATTGATATCATTATTCTGTAAATTCTCATATTGTACAGAAGCCTTAATACACCAGATGCTTTTACACCGTTGGAGATAACAGGGAATGTCTACAAACACCTCCTCCAACTATTACCCTCAAAAATTGTTACCCAAATAGATGAAAACTAGTCTGGCTTCCACCAATACTTGTCTCTTAAATCTGAATTTAATAAAAGTACTCAGGCTGCTTGACCAACAGTTGAGACACCTCAAAGCTTTCCTCTGAGAGGAATAATGCTGAACTACAAAAAAATTTGAACAGACAATATTTACAAACAAATCAAATACAATTACTCAAGCAGAGTAGCTCCTACCACCTACTTCCACTAATATCTACCAGCCCTCTTGTATTCACTTCAGCCTAAAACATGAATTGTACAAATAACTTCCTATTCTGCCTTCACTTACTCATACTCTTTATTTCAAAACCACTTTTAATGTTCTGAATAATTTTGGCATAGTTTCCCAGCTTAATCATGGGGCAGAGGCTGTTGTACAGACTGACCTTCCTTACAGAAAGGCTCCAAGCCTTTGTTTCTTCCCTGCAATGCATCCACAGGCTGTCACACAGGAATGGACAGGAATGCCCCACAAGCTGTTTCTCTCCAGTGCCTCCTCTGTATCTAACTCTTTTTAATATAAGGATAACAGAGATGAAGCTCTTAGAAATTTGTTTGATTTTAACTCCCTCCCCTCTGGTTTGGCTAATTTGTGGAACTGACCAAACAGCTAGCTGTTGTCATTAACCTTGATAGCATTGCTTCACATTAGAAATCAAAGCTGTTGCATTTCTACAGTAGCTTTCCACAAAATGTGTTTTGATATCTGAAAAATATTAAGGAATGAAGCCCAACTGCTCTTAAAAGGTAGCTGCCAAAAATATGAAAACCATGAAGATTTTTCAGACCCAGGGTTTTGAAACACTAGATCTTTCCAATGAGAGTGAGCCAAAGACATCTTGATATGATGACAGAAATGCAAAAATGGGTTTGTTAATGTGTTCTGACAGCACTCCTGGAGTCTCTAATACCTCTCAGTCACGTCCTGTCTGACAGGAGCTTTGCAGCTCCAGTGCACTGAGAATGACTGTGACCCTGTGAGTCACTTCCCTTGGACAGTCTGAATAATCTTTAAATGGACACTGGTTTAAATACACACTACAACACCAACTGAAGTGTGTAACAGAACAGGATATTCTGGCACAGACAGCTTCTGTTAGGAATTATTCCAGTAGTTGGGCAGTAACTTAAGTTTCTGGAGAGCCTTTCTGCCACAGTTCAAACACAGTTATCTTTTTTTAAGTTTGGTGTCCCAAAGTTTTCAATTACCTCAGTGGGCTGTGAGGGCTGTGAGTTTTCAGAATTTTTGAAAGCCCACCATTTTTTTTCTTTTAAAGAAACCTAATTTCAATATGTTAGTTTAAATAGACAGAATTCTGAAAAATATGAAATAGATCCCTAACAGCCTTCATGCATACAGACCTAAAAAACAATCGTCATTTTCACAAAACCTTTTCTAAGCTTATTTTAGATAACCATAGGCTAAATCACAGCTCTTCAGACATATGGGAATTGCCTAGCAAATGACAGCTAACTAAGGTCATGGGAAGATTTACTGTCATTAAAAGTAAGAAGGAATGTTACAGTAAGAAGGAATGTTCACCTCTTGTTAGTGAATCACCAAACACATTTCTGTTTATCTAAAAGTGATAAGAGCAGCACATAAGAAAGTTAATTTTCACTGATGACAAACAGAAAGAAGGGAGACTCATGTAGCTGACAAACTTCAATGTGAAATCCAAGCAGGAATGCTGACGTGAATTTGTTACTGAGATGCAGTACAGCCATAATGGGGACACCATTTATGCAATATTATTATATTATAAAAGTTACATATGATGCTTTGGCAATATAGGAAAAAATGTGCACATTTATACCAAGTGACAACCCAGGGACAGGTAGATTAGAGTCAGAAATTACCAGTAGGCTCCATCTTTTCACTTACACCTTTGTCCACTGTTCTCTCTTTACCACTCTGTTTCTATTGATCTCAGATTTATGACCTACCTACATGTTTAAGCACCTCTCCTGCCTGTATATCATCCATTTCAGGTGATGGTTATGCTGAGCTGCTGTTTATTCCATAGCACTACTCTCCACTGACTTCCTTGGAGAAGCGAGCAGCCCAGCAGCTTGGCAACGAAGTGCTTTTGATGTCTCAAGCCACCTTCAAAAAATCAGGTTTTAATAATTTTCCACTAGCACTCATGCCTTTTGGGAACAGGAGGATAAAGAGGACCCAGAAACACAATACATCTAAATTACTTTCAGCACTGCAGAGCAGAGTGGCAGCTTCTGGGAGCCTGCTGAGCAAGGCCACCTTATTTCCCTAAGTGACCCACATGTGAGAACACTGCATACAAATGCATGGTTAATTAGCCAATTTGCTTTGATGTCAGTGCAGCTGAGTACTGCTACTCCAGATGAAGAGTTCATAAATGGGTTTCCAGCTCTGTAGCTCTCTGAAAGATCTAGGGGGTTCAGGATCAAATGGGTCCTGGAACCAGATACCCCATGAGATTGTGTTTGCATCAATACTTGTGTTACTAAGATCCTGAAGAATTACTTCTGTCAGATCTCTGAGAAAGCTGCAGTAACTCTGGGAAATGTTCTTTTTTTCTAGCAGGAATATTTCATTTTTGTACAGAATAATTTGGTGTTGTTTATGCCATCAGTAACTGGGCATGCAACAGCGTGGCTGCATCCCTCAGCTGAGGGCAAACCACAACCTGTCCAAATTGCCTGCAAACCCAAACTCAATCTGATTCAGCATTCAAAAGGCAGCTGCATGAGGGAAGCACCTAACAGAAGCTGCTCTACATATGCCTCATCTGTTCCTCCCGTCTAAACAAGGACCTTATCTGAACCTGGAAAGATGAAGTGGGCCCTTCTTCCCTTTATATCATATTTGTTTACCTTGTCTGCCTACGCTTTTTATGGGCCTTTTGCTTCCTTTAAGAAAAGGTTGACTCCTGCCACCCAGCTCTTCTAATGTCTATAACTGCTGCCTTTTTTGGTCCACACAGTCTACGTTTCCTAAGAAGAACCTCAACTCTTCATGACCCAATGAATTAAATCAGAGAAGGTGAAAAGAAACAGTGCAAATGAAGCAAATAATTAATCTCACAACTTTGCAAACGTTTGCAGCTTCCTCTTAAAACTACTAGATGCAGATTGTAACTAATAAAAGGAAACCCTGGTCTTTTACTACAAATGCAAAGTATAGTATTTGATACCTATGGTTCTTAACTGGAATTCCAGAACTAAAAACATTCAAGAAGTTCAGACATTTGCATTTAGATCCTGCTTGAATAAATTTCTATGATTGCTGAGTGGCCCTTTAAGTCTTCCTTTTGGCCTTAGTAAAATTACTTAAGTGCAAATGAGGCATTGCTTTCTGTGCAGCTTTCCCAGGCAGATTTTGGAAAGTTACCTGATGGAAAGAGGCAAAATAGTGAAAAGACTTCAGTGCTTTGCAGTTGATTTCTTCCTTAATCACAGGATAATGTACACAGAAGTCAATTTTCCACATGCATCAAACAACTGCACTGACCGAGATATACCATAAATAAATAAATTATCATTTCAGAAGAAAATTCTGTCTCTCTTCTGAAATAAAATCAACCCCTAATGCTGCATTTATTAAGGGTGTTTCTCTGACAAATAGCAGTTGCTATATGTCACTATTTGTAATCAGAGATTTTATCTGATTTCAGAATGCATTGTGTATATTGGAAAATGTGATGATATTCTATTTATAGCAGTGCCATGATGATGAAGTAGCATTACTGTAAGGTATAATTATGGTGGGTTAATACTGGCCGTATTAGAAGCACGTCTTGACTTTAGTGTCTATTACTAGCTAAGTTTGGAGGCTCCTCTGACTGGAAAAGAGCTGCTGTTTTATCTTGGTCTGCCTGTCTTTATTATGCTCCTCACCATTTCCACTGTTCTCAAGAATTCTGCAAAGTGCAAACATTTACTTCCTTTTCCCTTGTATTTGCATAGAATGGCATTAGATGTTTTTGACAGTGACATTTTTAAAGAGGAAAATAGGAAAGCAAAGCAAAAAAAAATACTGAAATGCCTGTCTTGAGATGATAATGGCAGGATCAAGAACTGGGTGCAAGTATGGAAAATTTGAGAGGCCTTTCTTGCATCCCCCCCAGACTGCTTAGAAGGAAACCACAAGCACTAATGCAAAACTTTGCTGAGGTATGTGAAGCCATAACTGAGGTAGAATATATAATTATGAAAGACTTTTGGGAAGAGAAATGCAGTGGCTGATTTGGGAGGCAGAAGGGCAATTTTGCCTCCTCTTCTGCCACTGAAGCTCGAGTGGTGCTGCGTGAGACTACTTGTCTGTGATCAGATATTGTGGCTCCCTCACCTTTCCTGTGGACCTTCATTGGGGTCATTGAAAACTTTGGAGCAACAAACTTTACAAAAAGATGAGATGGATGCACAGATGTGCCACCATCAGTGTAGAAAGCTGAGGCAGGGGTGGCCAGTCTTGCTTGCTTGAATCAGAAGGTTAAATTTTTTCTGCCTAACTAGCTTCTGTGGAGCTGTAAAGCACAGTGCCTCAAGGTTTGCTTTAAATGCAATATTCGTCTAGCCTTCCTTCAGGCAGAGAGATGGATTATGTGACTTTTCACAACCCTTAGTAACCCTCTCTTCTACATTTTTTTCCCCTTGGTTTAATGCCTTAATAGTATTTTCTTGCAAGCAGCTTCATTTCATGGGTACTCAATCTTTTATGACACATACATTTGCATTAGAGTTCTATTTTTTCCTCAACTTGGTAGTGGGAAATTTTCAGACCTTCTCTGAAGTTAAATTGCTTTATTCTAGTCCTCTTGAAACATCAGTTTTCTGCAGAACTTAACAGGAGTCAGAATAACCTTTTTTATGGGTCCAAAAAGATGTAGATTGACTGATTAGCTACTTCTAGTTTTAACACAAGCATTTTTAATTGCCTTAATCATGAGCATAAATCCTTTGACTGCAGGTCATTTTGAGCATGCTTGGTAAGGATATTGCCTGAGCATTCCCATATAGCTAATGAATTGTTAGTTACAATCCAGACTGAAAAAAATATTCTTAAGTCTAGAATTTCCCTTATTTTGGCCTTCCATTTCCATCTGGCTTGTATTCTAGCAAAAAAAAATAGGAATTGAAATTCTTATAGATTCTTCCCATTTGAGTGTAAAATATTGAACTGGGCTATAGATCTTACAGCACCATGTTTGCCTTAAAAAAAGGTATGAAGGATTCAAGAAAAACCTTCTGAAACAACACTAGTAACAGATTTAACTTTCTATCAAACTAGAGAACATTTAAACATGGTATTCTAGAACGGAATAAACCACAGAAGAATAAGTACCTGTGAAATATTCTATCCCTGTTTTACATGCTGCTCTCATATTCATCTAGTCTTTTACCACAGAATCACATGAAACCAGAAGGTTTTATAAACTTTCAGATCAGCCTATCCTCACAAATGTTCTTTCCATGCTTGGCAGGTTGAGGACTGTACTAAACACAATTTAAATGAAGAATAGTTGAACATAGTTACCAGTGAGACAAATTGTAAAAAGCCACTTTACTGTACCTGGGTCCATTTTGACCCACATTTCCTTTCTATTTCTCCTGGCTTTGCCTGGCTTTGCATTCTGAGCAGGGCCACACCCTGGAACATGTTTGCAGTGCTGGAGCTGTCACTTGTTCCTGGGACTGAAGTGCTCAACACTGGGTGAGCAGCACTGCTCAGTCTGGCCTGCAAGGGTTAATAACCAAATTATTGTAAGAGCTGATGGCTCTCTTTAGCTGCCCATGCTCCATAAGGTAACTATATTACCTCAAAGTGGGTTGATCACCTCTTTTTATTCTGAATTTCTGCTTTTTAATACATAAAATGGGTGGTCCTGGGCAGCTCTTAAATAACACCTTTAAAAAGGGGCCTTCAAAACAGACATTAATTGTAAAAACTGACTAAAATGCAGGAACCCAAATTAGTAAGCTAAAGCTCCATCACATGACACTGGGACCCCTGGTGTGAGAGTAACTCACAGATTCTTTGCCTCTTGCTCAGAGTTAAGGGTTTGTCATGTCCTCTGAAAATGAGACAACTTCAGAGATGGGGCAGACATCCATCATGCTTGGAAGCCTTTGTTCATTGAGTGATGAGCTTTCAATGAGGGCTTTAACTGATAATTTTGGGGGTATTTCTGCTAAGCCATGAAAGTTCCTGTGAAAGCAAAATTCAGCCCTTACAATCCTGTCTCAACAGCCCTTTTTGCTCTTTTACTCTTTAGCTATAGGCAATGCCCAATTGCATCTGAGCTCACAGTTGCTCTGGATTCACTGTGTTTGTTCAAACAGCACTGCACTAAAATCCAATTTCTAAGCTTATGACTTTATAATTAGCAGCCAAAACCCATACAGACTGGATCTCTCAAATATAGATTCATTTTCCTGATGGTGAAAAGAGGTAGATATGCACAGGTAAGCTGCTTTGTGTGAATGACTCCAATGTATGGCAAGAACAGAATTTTAAAATTTCAATAATAAGATGGTGAATATTAACATATCCTCTGTAAATCAGGAGACCAGAAATATGAATTACTTCAGACATGCTTAATGGGTGCCACCTCTTCTGTTTATAATTTAACATTATTAATCTAGAATTTCATCTATATAAATACAGATTCTGAATTTTAAAAAACCAAACCTTTTCTGAATGCAGCTCCATCAAAAGGAGACAAAATGAAAATCAGAGGCAGAGAGTGCAGTCAGTTATTTACTCCATGATTTTTGTTGCTTTGAGAAGTTTCAAGCAGAAATAATTTTGGAGTTCAACCTCCCATTAGCCACTAAGCAATTAGTAGAATGATCTCAAATTCCTCCCCCATGCCACGTTATTCTAAGTACATTTAACTAATTAATCTAAACAAATAACCTAATATTTTTCATGGGAAATAAACACATTGTACAAACAAAGGAACAGGGGCTGATATCTAATTAACTGATATGTCTAATTCATGGCATAATAGAGACTAAATGTCTTGATCAGGATTCCAGAGTATTTGATGATACCAGTAACAATGCTTGTGAAAATTCTGCCCACACACATTCTACATTTAGGAGAGATCAAAAGTGTAATGAAAGCAAGGAAAATATTTCTGTGGAATGTAAGAACTCTGGATCATGCCTCTTTCAGAGTCAATTTGCATGATGCTGAACTTAGCAGTAAATACAAAATCTGAAATACAAACAGAAAAGATTTTTCTTCTGCAAGCTCACAGTCTTCAGATCCTATCTCAATTTCCCAGCATTTTTTACCACTTCCAGCTGTCATTTTATCACCACTTGTATAAAGCAGATAATTAATTATGGGCTGCTGTGGAACACAGTCAACAGAGATACCCCTACCTACAGCAGAGTAGTGAAAGAATAATGATGCTTCTTTTCAGTTTCATACACGTTCATAAACAATTTTTCCCTGATCAAAATATCAGGTTTTATGATTTCACTAATTGATATCAGAACTCAGAAATATCAGAGCTGAATAATCAATATATTATTAGGGTTTTATAAGACTGTACACCACAACTAGTCATTAGAAGACTTCAGCTGTCTTCTAAATATTTCCACATACATCTAAATTGCAACGATTTAGTCCTTGAGCCCTGATTAACAAAAGCAGGGTGTGCCAAGTTACTAACTCAGTTTCAGTAATTATGAGGCCTAAGAGAAAGGTTTTGAAAAACAACAGGAAAGCTGATTTTTCTTAACCCAGTTTAAAAGGAATAAAAATCTTGGCAGTATAAGAAGCCAGAACTACTCAAGCACCAAAAGGCACGTTTATCAGAGGAGAATATTAACCTCAAGTAATTCCTGTGGCCTCAGGGGTGGTTGCCCTCATACCTGGTTACAGAGAATCTAAACACAAGAGTTTCTGCCTTTTAAAATCTGACAGAAATTACAAGCCTGTATTTATTTTTAACATGTTTGTTAGTATTAGGTGTAGATTAGATCTTAATATCTTTCTATTTCTTCCTTATATTAGTCTCATATCCGATTAAGGTTTAAAGTCATCTTCTCATCAGGCATTGCATATTCAGGGAAACCTGGAGAGTTTCTAATTCTGCTTTAACATGTTCAAAGACCTTGCAAGAGTAGGTTAGCATTCTAATAAAAATGGCTCTGGGTTTACTTCCTCTGTTATGCCACTTGTAAAGCCACTGACTTGAAAGAAACAGTACAGAGACTCTAAAGAAATGTACTTTGGCCTCTCACCACAATGACAAGGTTGCATTCTATTACTTAATTGAGATTTTTACAGGTTAGAAGACACTAAACCTTGGGCAGCCAACTTTGCATTAATCAGAAATGGTTCTCAAATAAAAATCTGCAAAGAAGAGTGTTTATGATGATGAAATCAGAAATATGCCAGCAACATGTTTTTCTATTTATGTATTCTTGAGCAAAAGATTTAAACAGATTTATAGCACTACATAATTTAAATAGCAATCATTTGGATCCACTTAAGAAGTCAGAGCCATGAATAAACATAAAATAAATAACTGCATATCCCAAATATATCTTTTCTCCTTTAAAGCAACCCATCCCATTCTCCATTAGTACACAAACACTGGGCTGCTTGAAGGTCTGAGCAGGATTAGGGCTGGCAGTTTTCCTTCAGGGACTGCACCAGGACAGGAGGATGTGAGCCTGGTGGTAGCAGTATCATTCAGCTGCTGCTTGCAATCGGGTATCTGGATGCAACATAAGGCATATACATGTTTCAAAATGCCTAAGGGCAAGCTAAACAACTACACTAGCAATTATTTGCATACATACATACATACAAACAGAATTTACACCACTCATGCAGCTTTTATGATTTCATCTTTCAGACAGGCTCTGTTAAATTCTAAATGTTTGAACACTTCTTCAGATTTGAACATTGTCACTTCATGTCTGTACAAAGAGCCATTTAATTGAATTTACCCTCTAAATAATTTATAATTTGTACTAAAATGGGGGCACATTTTGAACACTGGAATATTCTTCTCCTGTCCTGCCATTTCCATGGTACAGAGCTATTTGTATAACCACAATCTTAGGTAGGCAGTTATTTTTAAGAAAATGAATTGTATTTGTAGCCTCATGCTACACACTTTAAGTCCAAGATTTTTGCAATATTTATGTTTGGCAGTGACAATTGCATGCTTATCCAATGAATAATTTTGTATCAGCTCTAACAATCATTTATGTCTCAAATTTTCTGTTTTAATAGCACAAATACAGGAAAGGACAAGAATTAAAAACCCATGGCAGTATTCAAAACAAAGTATGAGCACATACTGCAATGGCTGCATAAAAAGAGTTCCTTCATTAATATCTAAAATACAAATGTTTTAAGAAACAAAACTTTGGCAAATTATGTACTGCTTTATCTTTAAAAATTTAATTGAGAGATAAAAGACAAGTAATTATAAAATTGTGTCCTAAAAGATCCTTGAAATAACCCCTTCCCTTAGAATCAGGCTCTTCATTCATGCACATGTACACTATGGATGAATTAACAGGAGCTTTGGTGTCTTAGCTGTGCCAGTTTACAGTAAGCAGGAACAGCACCTGCCATACTTGAAGTTGTGACAAGAGAGACCAAAAATAATGTAAAGCTTAGTGCTGACACAGAAAGGAAGGAAAAAGCACCCTGCAGTGACTGCTGCTTCATGTGCTGCAGGTTGCTCTATATGTCACCTGGCTTTTCAACAATGAGGAGCAATTATTTACAAAGGTCACAGAATCTCCTAAAAATTCCCCTCAATGTACAATGTACTTCAATTGGTGTGTGCTTGGCACCCTCATTTAAATTAGTTCTTTTGTTACCACCCTCTTTCTGTATAAAACATGGACTAGGCTGGGATTGAATAGGGTGATCCCTTGCCTGTCCCCTCACCTTCCCCTCACACTCTGTTCTAAAGATGCACAAAGATGTAAAAAAGAAAAAAAAGAAACATTATGGATATATATGTGTATATATAGACAATAAAGTTAGCTGCTAGAAGTCTTATGCTTTGACAGACTCTCATTACCCTGGGATATCACAAGGGCTGACTCTTAAGAACAGAATTTAACACTGTTCTTGTCAAATTTTTCTCAGTGGAATTGTTTCTGTATTTTTTCAGCTCTGACAGCCTTTAAGGGAACTTTTTGAGGAGAAACCCAGGAGGATAAAGACTAGTACCAAGTTAATCTTGTCAGTCCAGCACCCTTCCCTAAACTCTAAGAGAAAGACCACCCAATTTCTATTTCCCGCTACCAACAGATCTCAAATAGAGATTACAGGATTGTTGCTACCTGTTCAATAGAAAGGACACTTCTTTTCAATTCTTTATTTTCCCTTACAGCAGCAACTGGCAAAAGCAAAAAGGGCAACTAAAATAGTGCTTTTTCTTCCAGGCAGAGAATGAGAAAGAAAGAGAGAGATATCTGTGCAGGACAGTTTATATGACTGAAATACCCCAGCAATGTTGGCTCTCTGAGCTATATTGAGGCCAAGACCTTTTGGGCAGGGCCCATAATCCTTGGGTCACTGACCAGCTTTACCTCCCACAGCTTATAAACACTCCCTTGATCCTCTCCGATGAAGGCCTCAGACTCAGTAAAACCCTTTCCATCAAACCTTTTCCACTATTTATTTTCCCTCCCTGCATTTACCAAAAAATCCCCTTACCCTATACAGAGTTGGTACATTACAGTATTTTGTTCAATCTTTTTTAAGTAATGCATATTATCTTGCTGGCTTTAATCAAAGCTACATGTACTCCTCAGTTTCTCAACAGATCATACTTTCTATTTTGGCAGTTAGTAAAACATTTGTTATGATTCAGTCCATTCTACCCTCAGGGTTTTACTCACAGGATAGACACTATTTCACTCAGTACACCTATAATAATCTATCAGATGAATCCTTTTATCTTTAAAAAAAAAAAAAAAAGAGAAAAAAGAGGACAGAATTAATATTTTGAGCTTAACACATCATTTTTTTCCCATGGCTACAAGCTAAGGAAAGTCCTAGCAGACTTAGATGGACCATTAGCCATAAAAAAATCATCACCAGGATTCCGTTTCAAGCCAGAACTGAAAGATCAAGTGGATGAAATCATCCCCCAGGTGAAACACTTCAATACAAATGAGGAGAAGCAGGGTGTTCTGCTGCTCAAGCATCTGATGACTGTAACATCCATCTGTGCCTTGCTGAATTCTGGCAGTGAGCTGGATTGCTTAGTCTATTATTGCTCAGCCAGCAGGATGACTTTGTTATGGCAGAGGATTTGGGACAGCTTCCTCAGATAAAGACAGGTATCAGAGCAAATTGGTAACTGAAGAAACAGGACTTGAATGAGCTTATGACCTGCTTGTCTATAGGCAGACAAAACATCAAATAGGGATTGGAGTAACTTGTGCTGTAGGATATTTAGATTTTGATTCAGCACATATCACTGCCTCATGAATCAATTGTGGTTTTTCACCCTATTGTACTGGGAAAATGAAGCCTTTTCCTTTTGACAAGAAAGAAAGATTGCCATATAAAAATAGTAGAGATGAATTAAACATTACACCTTAAATGATGTGTATTCCAGACAAAGCATTCTGTACGATGTTCATGCTTAGGTGGTATGTCGTGAATCAGCAGCTTTAAATCCTTCTTTTGAAAATATTTGCTGGTACTTTGTTTCTTTGAAATATGCTTTTAGATGCAATTTAATGGTTGAAGATTGTACATGTCTCTTCAGTATAAGCAAGCCAGAATTTTATTACTTAACTATGTCCTTTAATTATAGGATTAATCTTCAAAGCATTGTGAAGTACATATGCAAAGTCACAGAGAGAATAAAAGGCTTATAGAGGATAAAAGCCTCACAGAGCATGAGGTAGCAATGCTATAAGTGAATGGTGATAATGAAAAGATACACATATGCTACAGCTATATTTCTACACAAAGATTACGAGGCATATGAATGAAGGAGCTGTGATGCTTTTGTCCCTTTACACTGGCAAAGCCTACTGTGGCAGCTGTCTGTACAAGGCTACTCGAACATTTTACAACCAGCTCTGTCCCAAAGCTGCACGCTGTGCAGCAGCTGGGTGGGGTCATCCTCAGGAGGGGAGCTGTGATGTATTACAAACCTTCTCGAGTACAGCTCTTTTTCAAAAGAGTCAGAAGGCAGGAACTAATTTACTGTAGTGGACCCCACAATTATTTCAGACTATTAAGTTAAAGTCTCATAATTTTCCTTCACTTTTCAATGAGACGTCCCAGATGACTCTTGGTCATCCTGAACCCTCTGACTTCTCCAGTAGAAGAAAGAAAATATTACAATCTAATGTCAAAAATAATTTGAAATGGTTTGGGCTTTGGTACAAAACTATGTGATGCTGCAATATTTGTTAAAAAATCTGTTGCCATTTTGTATAAAAATAATATATTTAAAATCAACTGAATTTTTACTTGACCAACTAAGAAAAGAAACAAATCACTACTGGACTCCCTAAATTTCATGTCATGAATAAATTATCTACCATGAAAGGAACCAAGACAGTTATTTCTTTCTAATAAAGGTATCATGTCTCTTCCTTTGTCTGTTATACTGCAGGTGTTTGACCTTAGCACCTGTGATTAGATTATGTAAGATTCTTTTTTATATTATATTTTCTTCATAAAAAAACCATAACAATCCCTTGACAAGAAATCTAACCTAGCGATATCAGGAACACTGAGCATAAGTTATCTGAGAATATTGGTTAATTAGTCTCTGATGGAATTAATAGCTGTGCAAATAATTAGCAAAAAATATATGCAGTAGTTATATAAAATAAGTGGTTCATTGGCCATATGTCTAGCTATGTACTTCATGCAGAATATTCTTCTAGATACTAATATTTCCTTTAAGTACACAAGTCAGTTCATTATTTTATCACTTAGGCATTAAAAAACAGTGACTAATGCCTAGAAGCTCACAGTATTATCTTAAAATTTTAAAGAATTTTCTAAACACAAAAAATCCCCACATTAGTTAATTTTCTGTAAACTCCCACAGTGCTTTAAAGTTCAATTGTCATAGTTACATGCTTCATAAAACAGAAATCTTGGGGAAAAAAAATCAGTGCAGGAGGGTGAATGGACCCAGATAATTTGGGACTTCAGAGAGGCAGCCAGAGCAGGGAGGAGAGGATCTCTTGTGTTTAAAGCAATGCTGCCTGCTCACTTCATCTTGACACTCCTGGAATATGTGGTACCAACATCCTCACTTCTCCCTGAGCACAGCAGGAGGCTCCTGGCCGGAGCCCTGACTCTCTTCACAGCCCTGCTGCAGCCTCCAGGTGCCCCGAGGAAGAGCAGGGACTACCCAGCAGTAACGAGAGCTGCTTGGTGCTACGGAGAGAAACCAGAACGTGCCTGATGCATCCCAGCATCGGCGCTCCAGACGTGAGGAGGCACAAATGGATCAGAATGACATTTGTCAAACCCCGTCACAAACCAACCAGCCTGCTGGGTAGGGAAACTAATTACAGAAAACAATTAATTTTATTCGTTCAGTGGAACCCAAACCAAACAGAGCTGCTCTGACATTCTTGTTATAAGCAGGATTTTCTGGCTAAAAATGTAATTATGTTCACTGAAAGGCAGCCGGTGTCCGCACTGAGTTCCATGATGGAGACTGAACTGTCTGTGCAGATCTCTCATGTACTTTTCATGTTCTGTGTCAAGTCCTACCAGGGGGCATGCAAGTTAGCAGAAACCAAAAAAGCCAAATTAATTAACCTTCTTCTAGGAATTCCCTTAGTCATTTCTTAATACTCTGTGTTTATTTAAACACAAAAATAACATGTTCAGTTTTAAACTGCCTCTTTGTTTTCTACATTCTCCTCCCAGTCTCCATTTGAAATGACTTAGATGTTTGGAAACTGTAGTCTCCAAAATCAAAGCATATAATTTTTCCCTGGTTCCTGAGCATTTCTAAAGCCACAAATTTGTGAGGCTATCATGAGTATCTAGACCTGTCTTTTGTCCAAAATTATGGAGCAGAAAATGAAGTTGATGAAAATGTTAGCTCTCTCTCATCATAAATGCAGGCTTTACCCTAGTATTTTGTCTTATTTTTTTCATTATCAGACAAAATAAAAACCTAAACACAAGTTTCTGTGACCATGAAGACTCAAAAAGTAGTTAATTACATATTAAGTGTTGATTTATAAAATTCTAAGCACAGTTCAAATAATACCAATCTAACAGAGAGCATTACATGGCCATATAAGTAATATGAAAAAAACTTTTACAATTTAGTTTCCATTACTTCCAATATAAAAAAAACTCAAACTGTCTTTCTTAGATGCATCTGGATTACATGAAATTAAAGCAATTGTAATTTAGATTACTATAATGCAATTATATTTAAATTACTATAAGGCAACGTGATATGTTACATATCACAAAAATAGGATTTGAACTGATTTTGAGATAGGTAGGGAGAGAAATGATACTGCTGCTAAGTTTTAGGCATTATTCTGGCCATCTAGATAACAAAGATGTCCATTACTTAGTGCATTATGTTTAATAAAAGTTAAACTAAAAAACTCACAAACTGAAAACTCATAAAATTGAAGGAAAGAATATCTGAATGTCATAGCATCCAAAATTGGATAAGCACATGTACCAACAAACTATCAAAGGACTGTGGATTACTTCACTCTGGAAAAAATATGCTTGCTTTGATCTGTTCTCTTAATCATCCTTGATTTTCCACCAAGAACACTCTGTATAGTTTCAAAAGACAACTAAGGAATAAAATATTCTGTTCAAAAGCAACGGAGTAATAGTAAAGTATGACATTCATCCAAAATGACTTAATTTTCTTGCTTCTATAGACAATTACCATAAATTCCCTGGAAGCTTTTTCTTTCTTCATTTGTGTTCAGTACAATGTGTGTGTACAAACATCCATTCACGTGGCACAGACAGAAAATCAGAGCGGTGGTCAAAGTGAGAGAGGATCTGCTAGAGCTCAGAAGGAATCTCTCATCTGCTCGCCTAGAATCACCCCCATCAGTGTCATCAGAACTCCTCAACAGCTCCAAAGGGAGACATTCACAGCCAGGCAGTGGTTTCATGGCTTCCTCCTTACCTAATATACTATTTTTCTATAAAACTTGTTTTTATGGTGCTTCTATAGGTGCTTCTAACTAGTATGCAGAAGTGATTATGGGCAGAAGAAATATCAAGACAGCATTTTGTATCTTGGACTAAAGAATATTTAAAGTATAGCTCCAGGTCACCGTGGAGAGAGAAGGAGAAAATTAAATCCATAAAACAAATGTAAGTTATTATATTGATACAGAAGTCATTTACAAGTAGTAACTAAGGTTCATGCTAAAACTGGATAAATGATCAGAGAAATATGGAAAAGTCAAAATTTCTACATATAGAGTATCCAAAACACCAGTTGCTGTCAGTAATTTAGAATACCAAAACCTTTTTTGTGTGTGTTTTTCTTTCACTTGCTTTTATTTTCCTGCTTTTATTTTCCTGTTTCTTCATGTATGCTTCCTTCTGTTATTGCCCATATTTTTCTGTAATTCCCCCCTCCTCTTCCCATTGGCTTTTGCAGGATGCCATGCTCTCCTGGGATGCCTTTAATGCCTGGCCTTTAATGTGAAGCACAAAAATTATATATCTGTGACTTTTCCCCCTTTAAATCAAATTATGTCATCATTTCCCCTTGAGGACCGAAAGTACAGACAGCAATGCATATTAAATTAACATGAATTTCTGATCCTCTTAACTCTGAGATGGTTTTGTTTTGTTTTGTGCAGGAATATCTAATTGTCCTTTGAATTTAAATACTTATTTAAATGAGGTACAAAGCAACAACTACTTGAGCAGATTAAGATTTTGACAATAAACTTGTTTACCGCGCCTATCACAATGCTCTTGGATTGTCTGCACTTTGTAAATGCTTCCAAAATCCAACGTGGTAATGGTCTGAAATCGCTGCTGTGTGCCTGTTAAGGTGCTGGAAGAACAGATTAACATAGGTGTGATCAAAACAGACCAATGCCGTCAAAACACTTAGCAGACATCCTAAAGTACGAGTCTGCAGTGGTGGAAGATGAGGAGGGAAGGGGAGTACAGCTGATCTGCTGGGCTGAAGCATCCCCTGAACGTGACCGGGCCATAATTAAGCTCTTCAGAGCGTTTAATCTAATCTACGAAAGATCAGAGCGAATTCTTGCATGCGGGCCCCGCAGAGCAGCGGCTCGATTTTCTCCGTGCCTCCTGCTGCTGCCATCGGGCAGAGAAGCTGAGCCCCCGTGCGGTTCATTAGAGAGAGGAGGTACACGGTACACGGAGCCCGGGCGCTGGGTGTCCCCGGAGCTCCGCCCCGGGAGCGGAGCCGCAGCCGCGAGGGGGAGCGGCAGCCCCGCGGTTCCGGGCCCGGCTCCTGCCAGCCAGCCAGCCAGCCAGCCAGCCATCCATCCATCCATCCATCCATCAATCCATCCAACCATCCCCTCGGCCACAGCAGTGCCCTCCCGGAGCAGGAACCTGCACCCCTCGGTTCCCGCAGGCGATGCCGCTGCCCTGCGGGAAGCTCCGCTGTGCTTACAGCGGGAGAGAGCCGCGGTGCGCACCTGTCCGGGCCGGGCCAGCCCAAGGGGGCTGACACGGGATTGATTAACTGTCCGTGCCACCTGCTTCCCTGCCAGGAGTGCTCACATGTATGTTATATATAATATCACCCCTGTTCGCAATTTAGACTCTGCCAGGTTTAGTAACAGAGTCAGAAAAAATTGGGATTTCTCCCTCAGCTAACTACTGAGATTTCTCAGCTCCGAATCACACCATACTTTCTAACCTCCACAATACAGACTAAACTCATGAAACACCCCCATTGCTGTCCTGCCCTCACCGATGTTTCCTCAAACACAGTCATGCTGCTGCTGCAAAGAAATTTATTCCAGAGCCACTTGTGACAGTTGAGTGTCAGAGTCAAAGCACATTGCTGGGGACAGTGCAAAGCTCTCTTCATCAGTACATCTCTGCTCTGTGGCCAGAGCATGCGGCAGCCTCCACCAGCACGGTTTTGATTAAATGTACTGCTGGTACATTTCAAATAGATTTTCACACAGAACATTGTGGTCTCTCTGAAGGACTATTTTATATCTCAGTCACCCATCTGAACACGCCACACAGTCTGTCATCCCCGTTTCATTTTGGGAGCCAAATTTCGCTGGGTTCCATACCAGCCTTGTGCTCTGTGAATTTTCAGCTGGAGCAGTGCAGAGTCATGAAACTGTATCTAAAGATGGTGTTCCTTATGGCAAAGAAATGCCAGGGTATCAGATGACTCAGAGCCTTTCCTTCTCTTATGCTGTCTTTATGTCATATTTAGTCGTTAATTAATTAGAAGATATGAATTTAAAAGTCTTTCCTCTCTTAGTAATACTTCTGTATGAATTTTAATCATTATGCAGCACAGAGCTCCAAACTGTGCCTGACGTACAGCTGAACAAGGGTTATGTTGTTACATTTAAGTCCTAATCTGTTTTCTGCTTAAGCACAGACAGATGTGTTTAATCTATTTAAATTTGCCTTAATTGTTTGAGTCCATAGAAAGCTGACTGTACTTTCTGCTTTAATTTGGGCGATTCCAAGGCATTAACATGCACTAAGCTGTTTCCCTAGATATTGCAGACTTCTGTTGGCAGTTACAGTGACTAAGCAGATACAAAGTACATTCCCTGGTGATGTAAAGACAGCCCACGGTGTTTGCCACCGCCTGTTCTTACCTTGATATGCAGAGACAGATGAGGCTCTGTCGTGGCCTTAGGATGCCAGCAGCCATCTAACTCCTCTACTCCTCTGTGCCACTTGCTCCCACTGATACCAATCCCTTCTCAGTGTGGGATCCATGTCAAGTTGCCTGTGCCTGATTTTCAGTCTGGACATCACGTGAGGATGTCCTCACAGTTGCCCTCCCTTACACAGTTGCAGTGAATAAAGTAATGACATTTGTCAAGTGTTACCTGGACTTTTCCCCCTTCCCACACAACACTATGCTCAGCAAAAGAACATTATTATGTGTTAAACATATAGGTAATGAAAACAAATGAAAAAAAATGCAAAAACTGCCTACAAGGTAGCCAGATGGGCAGCCTACTTAACATTCTCATTTGATCCTGCATATGAAAGAATTTTTATTTATATCCTTCTGTATTTCCTTTAAACCAGAACTTTAACAATTATTTTTGTCCCTATTGTGAATGCCAAATAATTCCCAAGATAATTCTTTTTCCATCAAAGCATTAGTTTTTCACTGTGACTATACACAGCTTAAAATTTAAATGCCAAAGTCAGCTATTGTTTCTGTTACCTAATTAAGTGTGAAATATTTTAAATGGAACACGAATGGAAAAACATCCTTAAGTGTTTTCTGTAAATCTTCTGGGATTCAAAGTCTTCCTCACAAATACATAAAGGCTATTAAAAAACTCTCATATAGTAAGTGCTCAAGACAAGGCACTGTGAACTGAGGTATCACTTCTGCCATATTTGCAAAAAAAAATTTCCTTGTATGGATGTGTTTTATTCAAGTACTATTGTTCCTGGAACTGTAGCCAGTTTTGGAAGATGACACAAATTAGAAAGGTAAAGGCTACTGAACACATTAAAAGTTCTGAGTGCATAGCTCTGCCCCTCTCACCTCATGAAATTACTTTATTTGTCCTGCAGTGCCTGAGAGCTGTCATTTGAAATAAACAGATGAGAAGCTACTATATTTTACTCTTGCTGGCTACTGCACATGTCTGCAGTATCCTGCAATTCAGTCCAAGTCTTTATCCTGGAACACGGTAAAGAATTCCCAGACTGATACTCATGTGGTAAAACCTTACCTGCCAGTGCAGGACAATGACAGAATCCTGGGAAACGGAATAGAATGCACCCCTTCCCCCGTCATCCACGGTCACTAGAAAATTAAGAACAGATTTGGGTCTTTCTAAACAATTGATCATATCTCCTGAACCTTTACTTACATAATTTTTATTGCCACAAGTGTTTTATCTTCCCTTTGGACTGTCTCCCTGGTTCACAGAGTTTTGTTTTCAGGAGGAAAATGTAGCATTGAGGGAAGAGTGAAAATCTAAGTTCTGTATAAAGTCTAGGTTTGGCCCTATTTTCCTGGTCCGTCAAACTGTCTCTCTGTCTTTTCAGGCATTCATGTGCATGATCCCGGTCTAAGTGCCATAAAATAAATCTTTAACAATGTAACTTAATGGAAATATCAAAGTACATACAGAGGTGCAAATGAAGTGAGAATCTGACCTAGTGCTCCTACTTTCCCATGTAATTGTATTTATCTCATTTCAGTTCAGACTTGGGATTTTTTTGGTTTGTGGTTTGTTTTTTTTTTCCTTCCCTACAACACTCATATAGAATTTTTGGAAGAGAAACTTCCCCAATTTGCGTGAGTGGTTTTTTTTTTAACTGAGAAAAATCCATTTGGCTGTATTCCAGCTATATAAATAAAACCTTTACTGACTTTAAATTGTTTTTATGCATGTATTTCCTTTCACAGGTGTCACAGAGATTGTTATTATTCATGAAATTTATCATGCAAAGAATATATACTTAAACTCAAACATTGTGACACAATTACAAAATTGTATGTGAACAATATCTTTGCTTACTTGCATTTAGATAAGAATATATTCAAAATTGAGGAAAAAATAAGAACCATTTTAAGAAGTAAAAAAAGCAAAGACATATTTTCATTTTATGATCTCTCTACCCCACCCTATTTTTGGGGAAACACATGGAGATGGGGAAAAATTGTTGCTTTTTTCTCAGATGACTTTTCAAGGAGTATTTCTAGTATTGAGTGGGTTTTTAATCCATTTTATTTGGAATAGGATCAGACAAAATTGTATTTTGCTTCCTTGATGGCTGATGTGTATAAATATTCATGAGTCAACACCTGGGGTTGGCTATTTTCTAAAATCTGTATAACTGTTATTGCAGTTTTATCTGTGGACTGAGACATCTCATTTGAATTCATGAGACCTGTTATAAATTTTAAATATATATGAAGTGATATTAAAGTCTAATGGGGAACAAGAATCTCACCTGCAATCCTACCTGCAATTTAGTTCTACCTGCATAAGAGGGAAATAGGAATCTAAGCAGTGAAAATGGAAACTTGATTGTTTATTAAAATTTCAGATTTGTTTTGATCATTCCTTCTAATCCCTGTTGATAAAAATCATGTTCCAAAATGGCTCCTTTCCAGACTTCTGTAGGTTTCTGGGAGTTTTAAGCCACTAGAAGTTTGGCAGAGCATCTAACTGCCATATTTTTGTTAAAGAAGAAAACAAATTCCCTGAAAGGAGTCTATTTTATGGACAACTTTGCTCCCATATCAGACTCTCTTGTATGCTTTCTTATTTCTGTGATCTGCAAGACAAATTTTATTTACAGTTTTCAACTTAGTTTTGTGTCATGAGAACAGCAAACCAATTTACTTCCACATTTATACCACCTAAAATATGTAATGTATTTGTCATGGTACCAAGCAATATATTTATGCTAACTTTTAAATACTTTTCAGAACTGTTTTTCCACCAAATTCCATCAAGAGTTATTTCTGAGCTCAGAGAGGAAGATTCAGCTCTCCAAAGTGATCAGAGAGGTTCTGAGTATCAGGTGCTTTAGAACAGGGTGGTATCCTTGGTAGGATCCTGGTATCCCCTGCTTGGGCATAATAGGATAATATACTATAATATAGTGCATTTTTAATTGCTCTTTAAGATTAGATTTGTAGTGAAGGGAGGAAAGTTCACCACTGACAGCAGCAGCGCTGGTGTTTCACAGCGTGGCATCTAGCCTAAAGAGAATAGAACAAACAGAAGCATTTTCTTTGTGTGTGTCTAACCCCAAATTTACCTGAAATCTGCTATCAGCTCTGTATGAGAACAAGCTTGTTAGTGGGCTGTGACTGGATCGCTTCATAATCATCACCACATTGCCTGGAAAAGCAGGAAAACACAGGGCTCAAGTCTGGTCCTTGGCTATTATTACTGTTCTTACACAAGCATTTTCTATGTTTTTCAAACCAAAGGAGAAATTATTTGAAAGATTTCTTTCTCTCCTTCTTTCTTTTTTTGACGAGGGGAGGAAGGAAACAAGTAGAAATCTGTAATAAGATTATGGAGTAGTGCAGAAAAGCTGAGGTAACAAGAAGTCAGACACAGATAATAATTTTTTTTTTTTTAAATTCAGATTGAAAGCAGAATATCATAGTGAACCAAAAATATTCTATTTTCCCTAGGCACATCAATCTCCTTTACTAAAGACAATTATAAACTGTCAGTATTGGCCCTTTGTTGCTGCTTCCATCATGCACCATAATTAAAGAATTTCTGTCTCCATATCACCAAAAAATATGGAATCAGCTGCAGTATTTCCCGTGGCAGACACATTTAAGTGATCCAGTGGTGCCACACGCTGACTTCTACAGCTGACTTTCTCCCTGCAGCAACAGGAAGGATACACCTCCCCAGAGGTGGGAAGAGGCAGCAGCAAAGCTGACTTGTTACAGCCCCTGCCACTTGCACAGAAGAAGAATGTCTGCTGTGCTAATAGAAATCTGAGTGGTTTACAAATGGCACAACAGATGCTGTGCACTGATGAAAACAATATAGACAGTGATGCTGCAAAAACTCTTCAGGCAGAAATGTGGTTGTCATGTACTGAACATCTCACGTATGAATTGTCACAGCAATGATTTTGGGAACGTTTGGCCGTGTCCTAAGCTAAGCTCCTGCACTGTCTGAAGTATTCCGTGGGGTTTTCTTTTCCAGATGGAGAAACAATAGCTCTGAGTTCATCATGTCATGTTCAGGATGACATCTTCCTCAGAGAAACACCCCCTGTCACCAAAAGGCAGTGCCAAGCACTGGGTGTGAGCCGAGTACACGAGGTGGAAATGGAAACCACAGCCTTCTGCTGCCGAGACAGCAGCCAAGAGTTGAGTCATCCCAAGAGCTTCCCATGAATCCTTGCACACTGCTTTTTACATTAGAAAACTGATACTGATATAAATATGTGCTGCCAGGATGAGGTTATTCAGGTGGCAGGATGGGAGTAAGGAGAACTACCAGAGAAATAAGCATCCAGATAATTTTCTGGATTATGAGCACTGTATATGCTCTTTGAGCATTCCTAGAAGCTTACAAGACCATCACAAATTTTAATTAAAACTAAATACGAAATAGTATTCAGGATTAGAAATAAAGATCAATACTACCTGAAAGATAAATCAAGACTTTTCTTTGGCAAGTAGGTTGCCAGAGGAATGACTGGCCAAGAATTCACTCAGAGCTAATCTGTGCTAGACATACTGTTTAGCTGCATTATCTGATGCTACCTCTTCTCCTGATTCAAGGTCTGCTTCATTTGTCAGGTCCTGTCCTTTAATCTCCAAACACAATGGCAAAGTGATTGCCAGTGATTTTATTCTTTTCTGTGCCCAGGACAATAGGACTGTTCAGCTGTCTGAAAGAGCTAATACATAACTTTATGATGAGAAAGGAATAGCCAGAGCCACCAAGGAAAGGTGGGATTCTTTTCATCATTCTATAGCATCTTCAGCAGCAAATAGCATTTTTAATACTATAGCTTTAAAGTGCCTGAGGTTTTCTTAAAGTAAAAAAGCGTGGCATATTGAGACAAAAAAATTCTCAGACATTTAATCCAGTCAAAGTATTCAAGATTCATTCTGAATTGTATTAGTCCACTGTGATTCGAAATGTTAAATGCTTCATCAAACACTATCAGACAGAATGATTTCAGTAGCCATCTGTGACACTGAAAGTGAAGTAATTTCACAGTGGGCTTCTACAAAAGCATGCAATCTCCTGAAGTCTTAAAGAAGGACCCCTTTGACACCTGCCTGGCTTTTTGCAGGCAGCCTCTGTGTCTGATATGTTGATGCCTTTCAGACTCATTAGAAACTCTACCACACTCACTATAATTAAAGTGAAGTCTTCTTACTGCAACAAGCTTCAAAAAGAAAGGAGGACATTTGCAGAAAAAGAAATGAACTTGGGGAAAATGAAAATGAAAGCACTGTTCTCAGAGAAGACTGAAGACTGAGGCACAAACCTGCAGTGCACCTGCATCCATCATCCCTCCAAGAGATACCTGCTGGTCAACGATGTCTGAGGGACAGCTGTAGTTAAAAAAAAAAAAAAGATAAACTTTTTATTCTTTGTCTTCCCTTTTGGTTTCAAAAGCTGTAGAATGTAAGGGGTGAAATGCACTGCCATTAAAGCCAAAAGAATACCTCCTGCTTATTTCAAAGTAACCTTAATTTCACCTAGTGATTTCATATAAGACACACATGATACAGGCAATTGTCTCACTGTTAATTGCTCTTAGTTGTAATCCATTACCATTACTTTGCCCAACTGTCCCAGTATGAATTCTAGTCCACAGAAGTTTTGGTAGTGAGCTTGACCTGTTTATATCAATGATGATCCAATCTAATCTAAGATGTGTCCTTAGTGTATTCTGCCAGATGAAGGAAAATGAACAGTGCCATCAGAATTGAAATAAAACCCTGTCTGTTTGCTCAGGTTTTATTGCAGTGCACCTGCATTGTTGGTACTTTTTCATAATTCTGCTGTTCTGCCACCAAGCTTGCATTTTCATGGCTGGAAAGCAAATAACTTCTCCCCTGGGGGAGCTTACATAGTTTGCTGATGATGTTGAAGATCATGCTCAGCCACACACACAGGCTACAAGGCTTCATTGACATGGTCAGCTCTGACCCTCGTGGCGGAATGGCATGTACAGTCCTTGAACCAAAAATCCTGCAAAAGGCAGAAATGAAATAACTGAGAGAACCTGCAGGGGCAGCGGGGAAGGCCAAGATCAGCATCCACAGAGCATTGTTACACTTTCTGTGAGCACAGCCCACTTGTACAGCTCTGCTTTTGGCCCCTGAGCTGTGGCACCTCGTTGCTTCACACCAGAAAGAAGCGAGCCTTCCACCAAATCATCACCAACCTGGAGTACCATTAGGAGAAACCCTAAAAGAAGTTAAATTACTATAGCAAAAACCATATAAAAATGTAATCAAGGCACACAGACATGTAGCTATAGGCTCTATTTATAATTTATGGTTTACAGATTTATAGTGTGAAATTGCAGTATTACGCAGTATGATATAGTGTGAAACTGCTGTTCATACTGTCAAATATGAAAAAAGCAAGTTTCTAGGTCTTTTTTTTTTTCTTATTAAACAATGAAGTTACATAAGTGTGAACAGCATCTTCTAAAGAAGAACATATCTTCTAAAGAAACTAATTTTCACTTTGAATATTGGAATATTTAATAAGAGATGAATATACTTACTGTAGTTTATGAACAGTTCAGTCATATTCTGCTCCTAAAATATCAGCTTGAATCCCAGCTTTACTGGGATCAAATTCCACTTAGGAAAAAATAAAATAGGGAGAAAAGTGAAGCAAAGAGCATCCAGATTAAAAAAATAACAAAAAACCCCCAAAAACCTGAGACACTGAAGAGCGAGGAAATAAAAGAGGATGGAGACACAGCATTTTATTGGAAAATACAATATGTTTTCTCAAGCTGAAATCTGTTAGAGATGATGCAAAGTCTCCTTTGTTGTACATGGGCTTTGCAGTGAGCCCTGTAAAAATGAATTTAAATGAGTTAGTATTTTAGGATTTGTGCTCCCCAGTACATGGCTGGAAAATGTGACTTTAAAATGAACTTCCCTTTGGCAGGGGAACAAAAAAGAAAAAAAGAGAGAAGAGAAAGAGGGAGAATAATCACTACAGAAAATAAAGAAAAGATATTCAAGAGCTTCAGAGAGGTTTGCAAGAAATTCAAAAAAACTCAGTTACCACAGTAGAAATTACATCTGAGCACAAGCATCTCTGGAATGACTTTATGAATTGCTAGGATCACAGTAAGACAGGTGTTCTTCCTTTGGTAGAACAGGGGAATCTGAAGCTAAAATGTTCAGTTCCAATCACAGTGTTTGTGCCAAGGCAAAAGGAAGTCCACTGAGACTCCAATATGTTTGGCTTCAAAATTCTGGTGAATTACTTGAAAGTGTACTGACCTTCCTGAGTGTCTGGACATGGTCAGCCACAATTCACAAAAGAGGAAGTGACAATAAAAAACCCCTTACAATTAAGTTTTAATTATGTGATCACTTTTGCACATGAACATAGACGCTCCTGCTGTTCTAATAGCACAACTGAGTCCACAGATAGGCCTTTCATATCAACAACTATTATTTTCACTTGCAAGTAACATTGAAAGCACATGGATCTTAAACCATAAATCACTATAAATCAAACACCTGATATTCAAAGTGGGCATCATTCACTTCTCTTCCAATGAACTGTTTTCTTGAGTCTTGAGTAGCTACTGCTCTGTGATTGTAGGTATAGGTTTACTCACACTTGATGTAGTGCCAAATTTGAGGCAAACAGATCCAATAATGCTTGTTAAGAGAGTCTGGCCATGCAAGTGCACAATGGGGACGATCTCACATGGCTCAGATGGCAGTGACATTTGGAATAGCGTGTGGAGGCTGTAAACAGAGTGATAGATACTTTTTCTCATAAATCACAAAAGAAACGAAGCTATGTGGAAATCTAGAGTGTCTGGAAGAAAGAGAGTAAAAGATTCACAGGGAGACATCACATTTGCAAGGTCATGCTGTGGACAAGCTCACTTCCAGCGACATTCACGGAAATGTTGCTCTTGGCTTAACCTTAACCTGCACAGTGTGCTCATCTTTCTGCTCAGCCTAACACCAGACACACAGCCAAGACACACCAATTATCTCACACAGCAGATGCTGAGATCAGATTGTCTGTAGTATTCTGAGGCTCAGATCACACATACTGTCACCTTAGCCTGGCCCTGGATTTACAGATCCTAAGCATTTGTGCAAACACATTCCAGTTTTGGATAACTTGGAGTTCATGAAGAAACAGGCCTTAAGGAGGAGGTAGCAAAGAGCAGCTGGGGAAGAGGGGAGGGAGCCAGCCCCTGCTGCCTCCACCAGCCCACCACACCCTGGCCACAGATCCTCTGCTGGCCTTAGAGGGTGCTGATTCCTCAGTCATGGCTTCATGTTTCTCACATTAGAGCTCCTCCATGGCTGGGAGAGGAATGCAGTGCGACCACATAGTAATTTGGACATCCCTGAGCAGCTGCCTGTTTTCTGCTTAGTCATTCCACACTGCCCACTTTTGGTCTGCTTGCACAGCATGTTCCCAAGGCAGGAATAAAATGAAGAGGGAGGCTCACAGCTGTTGGCCTCCTGTATCTCAAGATATCTGATATCTTCCTCCCACAGGCAGACTTTCCGTGCTCTAGCTATGCCAAGTTTGTTTAAGCTTCAGAGGCAGGCTAAAAAGAGTAGGGAAAATTCTCTTTATCCCAGGTATAATGTGTTTTGCAGGACATAAACAAACAGTCTCTGCCTTCCTAAGCAACTCACATAGTGGGTCTTTGTTTAGTCATCCCCTGCTGGGAAGGCACTCTGCACAAGCTCCTGCAAAACTACTCTCCTGGGTCCAAGCCCCAGGCTGCAAGGTGGAGGAGGAGCTGCTGCTGCTGCAGGTGAGGCTCAGCATCTGGCAGGCTGTGAAAACAGCCAGGCCAGGGCCAGAAGCAGCAATGATCCTCTCTGCCTACTTCAGTCTCCCAGTCACCAATGGCAGCACAGAACAGAACAGAATTTTTTTTTTATCCACTGAAAAATCAAAGCACTGCGCCTACCAATCCCTGTGTGCTGCTCCTGAGAGAATGACAAAATGAAATATTATCTATATTCTACAAGTAAAGCTCCATGAGAACTATTTACTTCCTTCCCCTTCCAAAATCTACTTAGAGCATTTCACATATGTTTCCAACTATTGTGTGGATCAGCTAACACACAGATCTGAAGGAGGAGATGAATTGCCACAATATAATAAACAGTTCACGGGAATGGATACAAACATCAGTTTTGTAGCTCTCCTGTGAATTGAATGGATCCCTGTTAGCTTTTATTTAACAAACAAGTAGCATGAGTGGAGTGAAAAGCTATACAAGCCTTAAATGATTTAACACACTTCTGAAATACTAACACTACTCCAAACGCTTCCTTTTCCCAGCTGTTTTTCCTTAGTGAGCAGATTCCAACCAGGTGGATTACCTGGCTTAGCTGGGGCTGTATTTCAAGCTGTTGTCAGCCAGAAAAACAGAAAACGCCCAGGATGACATTATTACACAAAAGAAGAGCTGAGACTATAATGCCCTCTCATTGTAATGGCCCATTAGTGCCAAAACATTACCCACTTCCGATGGCAATCAGCCTGTACCTGCTAATTACTGGCACATATGGGTGTCATGTTGGCTTGTGCTACTTGATTTAGTTAGATGTGTACATAGGGCTCTGAAGGGATTAACAAAGAGTAAATAAAACAGTTTGTAAATATTATTTTTTTAAAAAATATTGTTTTTCTGTTATAGCTCATTGGCATCACGCAATTCTTGTATGTGAGATACACATCAGAGGTGTCAAAATGGGAGAGGAACAAAATTAAAAGCAAAGAATGGCTTAATGCATTAAAAAGGAGAAAAAAAATAATTGGAGTGAGAAATAGCTTTAGTTGCACTGTTTTATATCAATTGTGCCAGCTTTCTTGCCTCTACAGGATATCATTCATAGCTGTAAAAGTCTTTGGTGAACAATCCTGTATTTGTATCACAGAGAACCTGTAAGACACAGCAACCCTGCCTCAATTTCACACATTTCTTGAATCATCAGATAAAAGAACAAAACATTTAAAGAAAAGCGTGAATCCTACCACAATAAGAAAATATCACAGGACCTCTAACACTAGAATTATTCCAGCTGCAACATTTGCTATTGTCTGTTTAGATTTGCAACAGAAAAGGAAGTTTTATGTTGTTTAGGTGCTGCTTAGATTTAGGCATGAAGGCTTTTCAGCTGTCATCTCTTAAGAAATGGCATGTCCTGAGGACTTATACATTTCATTGGAACACAAGGTAGGCCAAGACTATTTGTGCTTCCAAAGTGCCACAATACCATGCTCAAA
This sequence comes from Cettia cetti, assembly GCA_013401135.1. Lineage (NCBI taxonomy): Eukaryota > Metazoa > Chordata > Aves > Passeriformes > Sylviidae > Cettia > Cettia cetti. The sequence goes on along the minus strand of VZUI01019556.1, from coordinate 41,061 downwards.
ATAAAGACATGCAGAAACAGTAATGTTAAATACAGCTTACTGCAAATGCAGAAATATTTTTGGATTTTATTATCTACAACTCTGAGGATTTCTACCAGAAACCTACAGCTAGGAAAAGAGAAAAAACTGGCTGATATATCACAGCATTAGAATTGTGTTAGTTTGTGAAACGTGTTTGGTAACCATGGGTACTAAACAATTTCATAAGGATTTCACATAATCTAGGAACTATAAATAGACTTGGGAACAAAGTAGGAGCTTAATGCAATATCCACAGGTTGGGAAGCAAAATATTCTTTCTAATATAATTTATTTCTATGTGTTTCAACGAGCATTTCTAAGGCATTTCTGGCAATACCATAATTTCTTTTTTGGTGCATATCTTCTTTTCTAGCTTATCCTGTCACTTGTGACTGGATCAAGCTTAGCCTGGGTGATAATGAACCAGGGAGTAATAATAAAGCCTCACTCCATTTATTTAAATTTTAGAGGAAACTGTGCAGAATAATGTGTATTAGCTAATGCTAAGGAAATTTAACCAGGTGAAAGCTACATCTAATAAAAGTATTTGTTCCTTGTTATAAGTTTTGGGGGTTTTTAACTCTTTGCACACTTACCTAAAAAAGAACTGAATTTCTCATGAAGACAAACCGACAAATACAGCAGGCAGTTCAGTACCCAGATTTTGGATGACTCAACATGAAGACAATTCAGTTAATCAAATAATTAAACTCATGATCTAAAGCATTTTACAACAAAGCTAACAATAAATTAGCCCCAGCACTGCAGCTCCTGAAGAGAGCCTAGAAATTCATGGTAATACAGAGAACTCTGCTTTAACAGAACAGCGGCTGCTATAATTTTTTATAATAACTTTTATTCATATCTCAGCATTCTCCTTCATCACCTTCACCTCTCCTTTCAGTATGTGTGTGCTTTGAGATGAAAAAGCACTTAAACATTTTTGGGGAGATTTTTCTAATGTCAACAGAGAAAAGTAAAACAGCATCTTGTTTTAGGGTTACTCTGACACCCCATAATGAAAACGCTTCAGCCTCACAAGCTGAATCTGTCATCAGCTTTGTGAATATTTTTGATGAGCTGCTTACCCACACCTTTATTCAGCCTTCTTTCATTTAGTGTAGCAAAAGCTGTACACATCTATATTTTCTATAAATGAACTCCCATCCAATCACAGATATCTCAGACTTAATTTTAATATAGGCTTCAAGCCTGACCAAGACAACCTAATGGGGTCTGTGGCATAATATTCAAACTCAGCTGAGAAGTAAAGTACTAATGCAGTGGGACTTCAACCACAAGCCACAGTTCAAGTTCTCATAATTCATCATCTGCTATTGAAATCACTCAGGGCTCCAAGGCTGTGGCTAGGCTGGGTGAAATAGCTGGCAGCAACACTTGCAGTGAAGACAAAGGATGGGAACACACAGAGCCAAATCCAAGCAAATGCTCCAGCAGTTCTTCCCTGTCAAACTAATTCATGTGTGCTGTTTTTAATGAGAAATTCTTGATGAATTTAACACAAATGGCTATTTTCTAAAGGCTAACTAGCATATGGATTTATACTTGCAAAGCTGGAGCTAATTATAGGTTTTTTTCATGGTTTTTGGCTAAACTTGTCATTAAAGTGGAAAAATATGCACAATACAACTTGAAGGCAAAGAAGTGTTTTTCTCATCCTAGCAAGAAGTTTCAGTTATTAGATTTCTTATTTTAAAAGAAAAGTCACCAACAATCTTTTCCAGCACTGGCTGGCCACCATCATCTGTGTAGCGTTTTAATTGTCTAAAGAGGATTTTCATTACTTACCTGCTAGCATTTTAAAAGTTTATATTTTTGAGGGTTTACTTGGACTGTGCACACAGAGCCAGTCCAGTGGATGCCCCAGGGGTTCCAAGATACACACTGGGGCTCTCCAACCTCAGCATCTCAGCAGCCAGCCCAGCTGGCAGGGCTGCAGAGAGCCTGCCAAACTGCCCCAGGAAATCCACTCCTGCTGGGCAAGCCTCTTCTGAGGGAGAGTGAAATCTGAGATACAGGAGAAGGCCAGGAGCACCACTGCCATCCCACTGCAGAGGTGACCCGGTCATTTCCCAGCAAGCCTGGGTGCTTCCCCAATGTGCCTGGGAATGCAGTTTGGATCACTAGCCAGAAATTATTTTTTCATGCAACAATAGCTTTGTGATCATAAAAAGAAAACTTCTGAGAACAAAGGTGTTTAAACAAAACTTAACATTTCCTTATTTTATTCCAAAATTGTGCTGCCTTTGTATCCATTAGTAAGCATCCTCATCAAGGCTCAAGCTTGTTCTTCAAGGTATTATTGTAGTCTAGTTTCAGGACTGAAGTCCAGTGCATAGAGGGCTGAAAATAATTTTTTACAATTTTTCTCTCCCTCCATCACCCTGATGCCTCCCAAAGGAATTCTGTGCAAAGGACAGGAAAAAGAGAAGAGTATTCTTTCATTGTGGATTTTGCCACTGACAGCCTCTTGGGTTTGACAGACTGTGCCACTACTCTATGCCCCAGAAAACTATTCTTTATACAACAACATAAGTGCAGATTTTAAGGCTGACTTCAAAAATGTGAATTACAATGAAATCCAAACATTGTTTAAAAGGAAACATAAATAGCACAGCTTCGAGTATAGTATGATGAAAATCTGCATTTCACAGAGCTAAGCTAACGAACTGCAAAATGAAAGTAAAGAGATTACTCTCTCAGCTCTTCCTTGGGAAGCTGTTTGACCAGGTACATACAAGACAGAAACTGTGTGGAAACTTAAGGTTCTCTATTAAAATTTGGTTTCCTATTAAAATTCAAACTTAGAGTTTTCTCTTCCACATTGCCATCCTTGGGGTCTGTTTTGACTTTTCCAAAGGACAAGCAAAAATTCCACCACTGCACTATTGAATTCCTGTTGCAAGGATGAATAACTCAAAAGGCTGAAGCCGCTTTCTGTTACTGTGGTTACCAAGTTTCCTACCCACTGAATCTGTGTATCAGTTCTGTTCCAGTCTGCATATTTCAAGCCTCTGTTACTGATAATTTTTATTTCTTTTCTATCTGCTGTAATGCAAACAGCAAAGTATTGTTTACCTTTAAATCTTCCATCCTCTGTATAGTGTCCCAGGCTGCTCCTGCTCTTCTCACCTGTTATTCATTTCATGTGTTTCCATTGGTCCCATCTGACTGATAATTCCAAACCCTACAGAAACTGCCCCCCCCCAACCCCCCCCCCCAAAAAAAACATGAACCCCCCCCCACTTCTTGCAGTGGAAGGAAAGGAATTACACCAAGCAGAGGACATGGAACACCTAGCAACCACTCATCTCCAAGGATGTAAACTGTGCACCCTTGCAGGAATGGCATGGCAGAGAAGTCTGATATACTAAGCATGTACATGTTAATTGTGCAAAACTTGTAGGGCTCGTGCTTTAAAGAAGCACCAGACATTCTAAATATAGATAATTAGCTCTGAAATGGGCACACTTTTCCCTCCTCCTTCTAAAAATCCTCTTGGTGAACACCAACACCAGCAGCAGGATGGCACTGCTCCTCTGCACTGTTTTGATAACAAAACTGGACATTGTTTTATAGAATTCAAATTGGCAGCTTTAATCCAGGGTGAATGTGTGGTCGGACCAAAGTACAAAGAAGTTATTGATGCAAAACCATATCATAAGGTCATTCCTAGGTTCCATTTTTCCACAGATGACAGCAAAACCAGTAGAGCAAGATTCTGATGGTACCAAATAGCATTGTTGATATCATATATGCTTTGCAATTGCTCACTTCTGATGAATGCACTGCCAGTCCCACTAGAAAACACAAAAATATTCACCTAATATAAAAGTGCAACAACTTGAAGACATAGAGTGTTTGAACAGCAGTTCCTCCCTGCATTCCCCCTTGTATTTTTTTCTCTGTAGGACACATACACTGTCTGAACCACTTTCTTTGGTTCCTTTAAGATTAGCAACAACTGTCCAGAGCTTTTAAAGTGAAGCAAGCTCTCAAATCTTTTCACAGTTTAATCAAAAGTCATCTTACTTAATTTTAAAGTACTGGTTTTTAATTTTCCTTTTAAAACAGTACTTTTACTTTAGATTTAAGGTTTTAAACCCACAGGATTTTGTTTAAACATTTTGCATAAGTTAATTCATAGGGAAATTGCTTGACCTTAGGTTTTTTAATTTGGCAGAGAAGAAATAATTTTAACTGTCTTAATGTAAAACCTATGTAGATTGACTTTAGTAAAATATGCAGAGCTCAGCAAAATGCATTTCTGACTTTGGAACATGGACAAGCCCTCCCCCCGCCCACAAAAAAACACAAACCAAAACAAAGTAACCCCAAAAGAAGCACCCCCGCAAAGGAATATATTTTCACCACAAAAGTAGAGGTCATTGAACATAGAAATCAAAGAATTGCTGAAGACCTCTGTTTCCAGCACAGCTGCTACAATAGAGAATGAATTTAGCTGATAAACTCCCAGGATATTTTGACTGGATGAATTAGAGCCCTCAGGGTTCACACTGTATATAAAGTAATGAGGTCTATATATTGTGATGAAAGATTGGCCTCTGTTTGCCTCCTGTTGACTAACAGTGCTGACTGAAGCCACTGAGAAACGAGCCCATCAGTGTTTTTAGGGATATGTCATAGGACATCCTGGAGCTTCAGGGTCCCTCCCAGGACATCAAGGCAAGCCATTCTCAAGCAGAGAGGGATGAGAGGCCCCTTCAGTGACAATGCTGCTGCCCATGTGCCCATTGAGAGTCAGATCTATTTATTGCATCACAGTGCTGTCCTCCAAACCACTGGGGCTTCAAAAAGCTTGGCCTGGTGAATTCCTGTAAGCCTGTCCATTCACACCACGTGCTGTCGGATTTTGGATGTAAAGTTGGAACAACATTTTCATTTCCCTCGAATAACTGATACTCTAAACTGCCAAACCAGGATGATGAGCAAATGACACAAGGACTGGTCCCAGGCAGTGAAAGCAGCTGAGTGGGACAATTCCAGAGAACTACTGAAAAGCAATGGTGCAAACACAAAAGGGTGTTTGAGGATTTCTAAACTGCAAAGGCAATGAAACACAAGAGGGAGGGAGGTCAGATTTAGAAAATTATGCTGCTTTCATTATGCTACTAGATAAATCCACAGGATGCTCCTCCCACCTACCTCCCACCCCTCTGGAATATATAAACCTCTATAAATTTTTAAAAATACATAGAAGAATTCACAAGAGTCAAGAGTTGTATAAAGAACAGGACAGACCAAGCCCAACTTTCCCAAATTTTCCGAAAGAAGCCTTGATTAGATGTTGACTATATTCAAAGAACAACTGTCTACTGAAAACCAATGATTTTATCTGTCATATCTGCCACTGTATGTTATTTCACTGGTGATAAACCAGTGCATTTAAGGTGACATTAGCAGAAGACTGATTTTTAATTTCTATTTCAAAGAAAAATATGCAATTTTAATTCTATTTATTTTTTGCAGTGCCTTTTTAGCTCAGCTATGACAGAAAGGAAATCAGACATTTGGATAAATGAGCTAGGTTGATTGAATATTGATAAGTCAATTTTTAATTTATCAAGGTTATCTAGAGGAGCTAACCCGATGCTGCATACTAACAAGAAATATCAACACATTAATTGGTGTGTACAGTGAAATATTTCTTTGGGGATAGAGCTCTGGAAGGACTGGGATTATTAAAATTAGAACCATACAATGGGGACAGGAAGGGACTTCCTAGGGGGAAGTTAAAAGCTGGTGACAAGTGTGACAAAGAGACTGAGATGAATAGATGGCAAATTTTGTATTTTGTACCAAGTGCAACACAAAAACCACAACACATGAGTCTGGATAAGAGAGACATAATCTGAGGTGAGTACATCTACTTTGTGAAAAGTAGAGCTAAAATGGCACAAATAATGCTAATGTTTCGCTCCTCCAAAATTTCACTGCAAGCCAGGTAATTGTTACAGACCTTGCAATACACACTACACATTGTCAAAAACCTCAAGGCTTGGCTGCCTCCTACAAAAGAGTGCCCAAATAGCTGAGGAGAAGCAAGTGAGCATTATTTTTCAGTCTGGGGATTCAAAAATGAGCAAAAACTACAGCAAGAATAATGCCAGAGGAATATGTAAGATTTGGAAAAAAGGACAGATTCCTCTCTTCACTCATAGCAGAAATTTAATAAATTTACATTTTACAGGAGCACTGGACCAAGAGCAGACATTTGCACTTGTTCATTGGAGATAATTATAATCCTTCATTTCATAGATTTATCAATAATTTAATGGCTATGTTAGACTCAACTGAACATCAGTGTGGGCAGGAAATACTAGAAATAAAGCTTTTTACAGGATTTCTTCCTCTCATGAAGCTAAAAGTACTGAAGCCTTATTTAAGAGCTTTGTGTTTCAGCTTCTGCTTGCTCCCTGTGTCAGCAGCAAGCAGTGGCACGGTGGCACCTCACCCTGACATCAGCCAGGGCAGACCCAGCTAAGGTGTCTCTACCCTGACTGCTGGGAGCACCAAGTGGGAATTCTCTGCATTAAGATCAGATTTCACAGATGACTTCCCTTACTGCTCTCCTGCATAAAAGAAGAGTGTCTGATGCAATTTTCCTTTGTTAATATTATTTTTTACATCTTTTCCAGCTCTTCAAGACCTTACTTTCCGCAATCTTTTGTCTGTACACCATGAAAGCACGTGGCAATTGGATATAGATAGCATCCTCCAGATGTTACAATTTATTCCTTTCAAAAAAACCTCTAATGCATTTCACTAGCAATCTCTCAGTTCCATCTCTCAGGCTCAAGAGAATCTCCAGATCTCCCAATTCCAGCCCTGTGCTGCCCATGTTTTCACTATTCCCTGTCTGAGCTACTCCCCGGTCTGATGACATGCTTCATTCAGGGTTGGTGGTTTTTGGTTTGTTTTTTTCTTTTGATTCTTCACTGATCTAAAATAATGTCTCCATCCTTTGAGAACTTTTTTTTTATCTCTCATCAGAGATATCCCATTTGCCTTCCAGGGGCGAATTCTTTTACACCCTGTACTTCTGTCCTTGGCAAGTTTGGAATTGAATTCTTCCATCCATTGGTTACAATTCAGCAAAAGTGTCACTTACCTACTCATACTTTCTCCTCCTTTTAGGAGGCCTTACCACCACCATCATTTGTAATATCTGCTCTTTGACTCCCCTCTCCCTCACATATAGGGGACCCATCCAGGAGGACACAGACTGATATCAGAGCAGGCCATTGAAAAGCTACATTTTGATTCTATCTTAGCACCCAGCCACTATTTCCAAAACAAGTGACAATAGAGTTATAAATCCACTACTATTTTTAAAAGCTTACCTTTAGATTTGTATACAGAAAAAATGCTTTTCTTATTTTTCTGAAAACACTGATACTTCAGAGGGTTACAAAGAAATAATCTGGTGTGTTTCCTACCACAAAACCCCTGAGTTCACCCCAAAACTCCAAACCAAATATTTCTAATCAAATTGTCACATTTCAGCAAATAATTATCAAGCAGATTATTAATGTAGAGGGTCTAAAACTACAAATTTGAGACAGATTATAATTCATTGCACCCAGTGCATTATGAATATACCCATCCAAGTAATGATAACTGAAAAAAGACACTATTGTACTTTAATAAAGGAAAAAAGGCCAAAAAATTGTTTAAAAATTATTCTAGATTCTGTAAACCATTTTATATTGGCATAATTTTTTGTGCTTGCATAGGATATATGTTTTTAACTCTTCAGTTTTGAGACTTCACTGATATAAGTTTGCATTGTCTCATCCCTTTCAGAGAGAATGCAATAAGCATAATGAAGCTGGAACTGACAGAGGCATAATCTGCATTTGATCTCTTCTGAATGACCCATAGTTCTGCTGTGGTTCAACTCCTCTTATCTCTTAGACCATATTAATTGGAAATAGAAATCTGAAATATTAAATTGATAACTCATGGCTTTTAATTTCCTCCAGACACTATCATCCTGCATCAGTGTGCACAGCTCTGAGGATCTGAGAATCTCTGTGTGAATTAATGATGCATCTCCATATCTGCATGATAAAGATGGACAGCTGTGACGACGTCTACATCTGATACTATTAGAGCCTCTCCAATGATAATCATTAACAAGTCCATTAATGAGAGTGTATTTCCCTGAGGCCCTATGGCCATTCCACATTGTAATCTAAATCTATACTCTCCAGAAACTCTATTAGAAAGCAATGAAGTAAGTCCCTGAACTATACAAAGGTTATCAGCCACATTATCTTACTGAGCGAAAAAGAGGAGGGAGGCTTCCTTCAGTACTGGCAGTACCGAAGATTAAAATGTACAATAGTATTTTCTCTTAACAAATAACTATATTACAAATACATTGGCTGAAAGTCTCATTCCAGTGGCTTCAAGCAACTCATACTCAAACCCTTAACTTTCAGAAAATTGTATTCAACTGGAATAACACAGTCCAGAACCTCATCATATCGATAAATATAATCATCTAATAATAATGTTAAAACCCCAATCCTGTTGGCTTGAAGCCTGTATCCCAACTCACACAGATTTGATTGAAATAAGAGCTACTGCAATATGCAATTCCTTATTCACCAGTAGATAAAACTATAGTTCAAGAAACAGAAGAATTGCTTTCATTTCAAAATGATTCTATTATAAAAATATACTCATCAATCTGAGGTGAAACTGGTTTCACCTCAGGCCTAACAGGGATAATCATTACCATACAACAGGTACCTGAGGTGGCAGCTTCAGAGCTGCAAATATTGCTGACAAAAATAGACAGTTCTTCCCAAGTCCTAATTCTTATGACAAGAATGAAATGAGAGGGCATCACTGCTCCAATCTCTCCCTGATCTAATCTGGGAGTGAGCACAATTTCAGACTCCTGGACCGTGTACTGGGTATCCATCATCTGGGTTAAATCAAAAGTTTGCTGGAATAAACAAAAGATGAAGTCCTAATGTAAATGTGCTTTTGAGGAGGAATATTTTATTTCTTAAACTGCCAAAAGGCCATATTTAGCTATTCATTCTTATCATTTAAAGGTTCTTCATGAAGGCAAAATTTCCCAGAACATCAGCATTATGTAAAGCAAAATAAATTATTCCCAAAATATAAAAGGGGAAGTATGGATAAGTGCACTGAAGTCATGGGTAGACACTGCTGAGAAACATCCTTATACCCCTCAAGCTCATTATGAAACTGGCCTCATTTTACCACAAATCTGCCCTGGCCATGATGGATTTTGGTTTTGCAGAAAAGCATGCATTTCAGGCATTACAGAAGCTGAAAGACAACTGTTTATAAATTACTTGCTCATGTTACAATGCAAATATAAACACCTCAAGAGTTATCATTTGATCATTCAGTGTTTTTAGGAGTATGTCTTTTTTAGTCCTAGCAATTAAAATCTACTGATATTTAGAAGCTATTTATGTACCTTGGGAAGATCTGACAGGAGACTGTGAGCACAGGTATTGAATACTAATACCTCTTCATATTTGCATCATACCCATAACAAGCTCTGTGCTTTCTTAGAAAACTGAGATGAGAAATAAAATAATGCAAGAGTCTTTGATTTTTTTTTTCTATGTAGCCTCTGTTAGAAATAAAAGAGTTGAACTGAAGGTTCACCCCCATATAGGAATTTCTGTCTCTATAAATAGTATCTAATTTAGAAGATCTTCTCTTTCCTCTTAAGTCTCTCTCAGATGACCTGGGAGATTACACACAATACCTGTGCCTCTACTTAGTTTCCTTAGCCATGTTAAAATTTCAAAACTTCCTAGAAGGGAAAATATACTTTAAAAATCCACTCATTAAATACTGCTCTAAGCTGGAGGAAAAACCAATTTTGTAAACAGTCGTGTTAAGAGTATCTTAACTTCTGAGCTATTGTTACTTTTGTAGAATTTAACATTTAGGAACAGAACTTGAAATTTCACATAATATGTTATAATTTACTCAGTGATCATCAAGGTCACTCCTAAGCAACTGCTCGAGAAATATTATATACAGAAATGTAAAGCAAGTTCTGTGTTATAAAACACAATGAAGCATTTTAAAATCCAATTCCCTTCCCTCCCTCTTCAAGGGAACAAATTATTTTTTCCTGGAAACCAGCATGCTGCTAGATTCAGCCTCTGTTTGCCAAATCTGAGTCTGAGCGAGTGTTTCACAGTGAAGACATAATACCTTGGGAAGAGAAAACACACATAACAAACCTGACAAGAACAGCAGTGCACACAGGGCTTAGCCATGGGAACAAGTACTGTGCCAGAACTAATCACATCCAGAAAAGTACAACTCCTTCATGTTCATCTTTAGTGCTTGCCAATGGTGCTGACAACTTCTAACATGAAGCAGTATATTAAGAGCTTTTCTGAAAACCTGCAAAAGAGATTAAAGGATGGTGATAAGTCTTCTCAGACTCAGCTCAAGCAATAAATGGCAATGAATTTTCTGAAACCCACTGAAAACCCTGTATCAGCACACAAAGGTGCTTGATCCATATTTGTGATAATTCACAGGAAAGCCTGAATTCCAAGTTCTCATTGAAATGTATATTTCCTGGTGTATTCAACCACCCACAGAATTCTAACAATGCTGGGTCATCCTTTATTGCACTGGCTGAGCAAAATGTCAGGCAGAGCTCTGCACCAACACCTCTGCAAACCCAGGTGACTTCAGTCTTAACAAAAGCATTTTAAAAATCCCAGCAAAAACAACCCAGAAAAACCCCTCAAATTTACTCAATTTTTACTATGCAGGGTATATAATCTTTTTCTCATAGACTGAGTGGTATTTGCTTCTTTTGGAAAATCAATTTTTTTTAGTGGCTTAGAAGAGCCTCTGCAAACTGCCTGAAGCAAGTTTTTCCTATGTATAAGCATCAGTTTAGGACCTTAAAATCTAAAAAGATTTATTGAATCATCATTACATGGTCATTTCTCTAGTATTTTACATGCACAAAGGATCACTGCTTTCCAGTTCTAATTCAAGAAAGGCATTAACTATTGTCTGTTTTCAGGATCCATTACATTCTGCTCAGCAGTCTACTAATGCATGACTTGTACTACTGAACCATCTCCTTGAGACTTGGCATCTTCTAAACAGGACAGCTCTTGGCAGGAGCTTGGCTTTCATGGTAGTAAAATAACAGAGAGGTTTCTAATTACCTCTGGACAGTTAACATTCATTGATTGTTCCACAACTCCATCACGTCAGCATTTCTGGAAATCAATCATCCCAGACAACCTCCCCAAACAGTCTGACTCTGCAAGACAAGGAAAGAAGCCCATCTTAGTGACTTAGCAATAATAATGAGTATTATACAAAGTGCTGGAATGAAAAAGAAGAAAGAAAACAATACATAATTATATAAAGGATTGAAAGAAGGAAAATAGGAGAGAACAGAGAAAGTTGAAGTGGAAAGGCAAAACCAGGTAGAAAACAGCAGAATGGGAAGAATGCTCAGGGGAAAATGTAGGAATAACTCTTCCTCTTGCTTCTCCATAAGCAAAACAGTAGCATGCCAGGTGTCTAAAGCCAAATAAATACACAAGGAAGTACTGTCCAATATCCTGTTCCCTAGTCTTTAGGGTCACTTCAGCAGTCAGGGTCAGGCTTTTCCAGACTGTAAACTGCAGAAGGATCTAGCTTCCACAGACAATTGTTTCTTAAAGTGTGTAGATTTTGCCATAAAAGAAAAAAAACCCCAAACCCAAAATACTTAAATGCATTTCTCTAGATTGGTCTTTCTGGAGCTTCACACACACTTTGTGCAAATCACTTGGCAGTCTATTTTGGCTAGAGGAGTTAGCTGGTTTTGGCAGCTCACAGTCTCAAAAAAGCCTTCAGTAACTTTTGTCAACTTCCTCGTATGTGGTTATAAATGAACCTTTTCTCCTCTTCTAAAGTCTCAGCTTTAGGGGACTTTAGAGGGGCACACAGAGCTTCAGACAGGATTATATTTATCAAGGCTGTTGCTACAAATACTACTTTTACAGTCTCAAATGTCATCTTAAAATCTAAACACCTGCAAGTCTCTGATATGGTTACATCAATTGCAATTCCTTCGGACAATGATAAACTGTCAAATCTGTTGGGTTTGTGCTGTTTTCCTCTTATCTTTTGCTTTTTTAGAATCTGTGACAGCTTTATGGGGATGCATTATTCCTTGGGAAATGTAAGATTTGCACAGCCTTTTCAGTGAAAGACAGTATTCATGAGTTCTATAAGCAGTAAAAAAAGATCTGTAAATGGACTGAGCAATTTTCCTCCACGTTTCAATGTAAATAACAGGCAACAGGAGACGTGCAGATCTTGCTGCAGATCCCCACGTTGTTTTGTTTCTGGCACACACTTGCTGCTTTGTACTGGGAAAATGAAAGTTGCATCATCTTGAGTGCCTGATGAAATCACGAGGCAAGAATGATTTTCACTTCTGTGCTGGGCTTACTGTGATATCTTCCAACTCAGTGGTGGTCTGAAGCCACAGTTTCTGATAACCTCCTGGCCACCACAGATTATATATAAACTTTTAAATCTCAGAGTTTCTGCTATGTTTAAGCAAGTATTCCAATTAAAATATTTGCCTTCACAATTCTTTTCACAGTAATTTTCCAGGGAATTTCAGATACTAATGAGTGTGCACATTTCCAAGTCTGACAAGGAGAGATGTCAGACAGCAGAAACCCCTCTTCCAGATTGTGAGGTTTGAAAACTTGTAACAATACTGACTTCTGAGCCAAGAACTAAGCTGAGGTTTACTTTTGTTGAAAATTCAACCTTCATGAAACTCTAGAACTAAATTAAGTCCAAAGCCAATGTGAAAGTCTCCTGCGATTGTCCTGCAGTTCTGAAATCTATAATGCAAGAGGGCTTCAGAGAAGGATTAGACTACTAATCTGGATCTCAGAAACACACTCCAAATACAAAGTAAAATATTTCCCTGCAGGCAGATGGCCTATTTTTCCATTCTCTTCCCATTTTTAATTATACAACTGATACAAGAACTGACTCTCAAACAGGACATAAATGCAGTCCTACAGAAAAGTATATTTTCTAAAACCACTTCTACCCTTTTCAAGGGAATTGGATTTCAGAGGATTTCTAAGAAGAGAACTCTTTTTAAAAATGAGTTTAATTATTTTTTATTCAACATATGTCTAGAATTACTTGAAAATTAATCTTTACCCTAGCAACCAATTGCATCCCAAAAATAACTTCCTAGATAGGTAGCTTCTAATATTTCAAAAGAACAACTACAGTGTGGCATAATTGGAAGGGATAGTATACAGAATATAATTACATGGTATTTCATATCTGAGTCATCCTAGGAATCGAAATGGAAGGAAGCAATAAAAATTATTCAACCACAAGCTTAAAATATTCTAGCCAATAAATTTAAACAGCCAACAACACACTTAACATATATGTGGCACAGGCAGCTCCTGGTAAATTATGAAGCACCTGGCAAATACTGTTAATTCCCTTGCACCTAAGTTAATTGCAGATTCCAGCAAGCAATCAGATATGATTAAATTACATTTTTGGAAACTACACATGGTTGAGGCTGAAGGAAGACAGCTTAAAATAGACCTTTGAAAGGTAGCACTAATTAAACAAAATCTTAACTCTACTGATCTCAGCTTCAAAATTGCAGGGACAAATTCTCCTTTTGGAATACTGTGTGAAAAGCAGCTGTAATCACCTGGACTGTACAGGTATACTGAATGCAGGGTTTTAACCTCCCATGGAAAATTTCTTTTGACCTCATTTATGTTCCAGAAAGAAGTATTCCATAAGCAAGAAATCAAGTTTTTTTTTTTCTTTTTTTCTTTTAACTAGGTTTTCCCAGTGCCTTAGAGCACCAATCCTAATTAGTTCAAAAGACACTAAGAAAACAGCTAAGCAAGCAGCATTACTTGAGAAGAGATAACAAGAAGAGAGAGTAAGAAGATGGGAGGTCAGAAATCATTTGGGAAGCTGTTTTCAATAACTCAAAATGCATGATGCTCTGTATCATCCATATCATAAATTGCCTTATCTCTCTGAAATCTCCTCTAACCCAGGCCCATTTTCCATTTTGATTGAAGTAACTTGTTCCTCACTGACTTTCTTAACACCCATCTTATTCTTACTTAATCATGGAGCTGGCATACTTTGAATTTTTCACAGCACCAAAACATGCCTCACTTGGTCGCCTCAGACTTCCCTTCAATCTCCTATTTCCATTTCTAATCACATTAGACACTCCAGTAAAGTACTAAGCTCAAAAAAGGTCAGTTTTCAGGACAGGAACCTAACACATAGCAAAGCCTATCCCAAACTTGAAGGACCTCTTCCTCCTGCCCTAAAAAACCTCAAGCTTCTGTACATACAGTACCAGGAAACTGACTGGAAAACGATCATAGAACAGAAAAAGTGGGGTTTATGTCACTGAAAATTACAGAAGACAGCTTTGTAGACACAAGCTGGACAGTATAACCATGCTGTAATTATCACTATCAATAACAACAACGACATTTTATCCTGATTGGTGCTCTAGTTCACTGCATCCTACCTAAAGTGGCATGCACCTGAGGTAGAGAGAAATCTTGGTTCACACTCAGAGTCTATCTAATGCCGTGGGGTCTTTCAGGCTTTTGCCAGGAAAATAAAAAGTATATTTTAAGCCTTCAAAAAATGTACATGTCGTGATTAGCAGTACTGTGTACATGGTGAACATTGAAGCGTTATAGAAAAAGAGAGGTGTGTTTGTTTTTTTAATAATATACTGGTAATACCTTTTCCATTTTTCTCCTTCAATGCAATAAAAGTTTTACCACACCAGTACTTTGAGTAAGAATTCATATAGTTTAACATAAAGAACTGGGAAACTTTAAAAGAAAACTGAAAATCTCTGGTTTTATGAGTTGTTCTAAGGGCTCAGGCATTTGGAAAGCAGCAGCAACCAACTCATTTACTTCATATTATATCTTCCCTCTTGCAGCATATAATTTGTTCATCAAATTCGTATTACTGAGCCCCAGAGTGGAATATTTCAGATGAAGACAGAAAGGACAAAGTGTGGGTGGATAGACACCAAGTGCTTGTACATGCCAGACTGCCTGATCGGTAAAAAGGAATTACTCATAAATGGGACTTCTGAGACAAATATTAGGTACAACTGTGCTTCCAAGTCCTGTAAAAAGAGAGACAGCCTCCACTCCATTGCAGGTAGAACTAACCTAAGTGGCACATTAATTTTTTTCTGATTTCCATGACTCATCTAGAGCTAGTAGAGGGCCTGATCTTGCAAGATGTATCTTTAGCAGCTGTGAGCTTCTTCCTGACAGGTCACATAAAAAAGCACTGATACTCCTCCATTAAGCAAGCTCAGTTACTTAATGTAATTGATATGCTGGAGGGGGATCTAGAGGAACTCCCACAGCTCCCTCATGAAAATTTATCCGTCAGACCGAGGGAAGAATGGATGGTTCCCTTGACTTTGGGTGAATCATTTTCCTTTGGCCACTCCTGAATCTTGTCAGTATGAAGAACTTGTAAGTCCCGTGGGTAAAAAAGTATTTGTGAAGACCTTGATATCTGGGTTTTTTTAATGGACTGCTATCATCAAATGCCAGTATTTAGAAGCCAATTGCCAGGAGAGAAAGATCTAAAATCCCACAGGAAAATATTTCACCCTATACCTGCCTTATCTGCTAGAGGTCTAAATTCTGATTAGACCAAATTTTGATACTAATGAGGAGCTTCCCTATTTGAGCATAAATGTACATATTACTATAAACATATATTGATAGTGTCAATATACATTGATATATGCTAGTTGTCCTTCTTTAAGGGATATAATTACAGACACTCAAGAAATGGTTACACACTTTCCATAAAAATCTTATGTCACTACAAGTAAAACTCCAGGATATGTGCTTTTGAATGGGAAGTGCTTACTGTTTCTTCAAGGGACTAAAGAGACTGGAAGGTTTTACAGCTGAACCATCAGTACAAATCTAGATGACACTGACCAATGGAATTTGGTTACCAGGACATTGAGGAAGCTGTGAGTTGGGTCAATCACACACACACCTGCAGACTGAAAGTGTACCTGAAAGCAGAGTGTTTACATTGGCAGAAAGGCCAATAAATGGGTAGGAAGGAGAAACAGTCTCTTACTTGAGTCTTTCCTTCAAATTTATTTACAAAGAACACAGGCACAACAAAGAGGAAAAACTTGAAAGGTTGGCTCCTATTTTAAATCAGGTTGTGCAACAAAGCCTGGAGAATTGCTATTCCAGGGACCTTCCTGAACACTGAATCCTTGCTTTTAAAGTTAAGATCAGTATCTGTAGCTTGTAGCTTTTTTTGCAATTTGTATTCAATAGAGCTACCAGAAACCACTCCCTTGAACAATACCTGGTCTTGAAAAAGAGGATAATTCATTCAACATTGGGCAATTTTTCAGTCAATCACAGGGTTTGTCCACTTTATTTATATGATGCTATACCTGAATGATAAATTAGGTTATACTAATTAAAACGAAAAACAAATTAGCAAAAAACCCCCTATTTAAAACCAAGGTCTAAAAGAAAATATAACAAAGTTGGACTTCAATCACATGCATTTTCTAGTCAAATATAACCTCCTCTCAGCAATTATTTTATTTTCATTGGTTTAATACCATTTATTATAGACAAATTGTCAAATATCAGAAAACTGAAAGCAATAATTTGATTAAAATTACAGTAAAAAGAATTCTAAACTCTCCTTGTGTGGTTTCATTTAGTAGCACTTTATCCCTATAATACAGGGAGATATTATCAGTAGAGCCCTTTGCTTAGGTAAATAGCATTATTTTCCTTGAAGATCATTCAGGAACACCCCTGAACACTGGTACATAGGGTTACAGAAAGGCTTTTAAGTAAACAAGAGTGCAGGAAAGGACTGGCTGGTGTCCTAGGGCAGAAAGATGTTTTAATCCATGGAAATGAACTACAGAGCACGTTTCAGATCCTTGATAATGTGTGACACTGAAAAAAGGCTTGTCTTAGCAAAGCCAAGTTTCTTGCCTCTTAGAGGAAAAAATTAACAAAATGACTGCATCTCTTCTCCACCAATCTTAAAAATTAGACTTCTGGAGAGAGTTCTAAATTGTTTTTTAAATTCACTTTTAAGAAAACCCACTCCAAGGCACCCCTTATAAAACTGCCACCAGCAACTTCTTTATCAGAGCACAACAAGAGATGAATAAAAATATTAATCAGTATCAGACACTGATTTATTTATGTAGCAGCATAACAAAAAGGAATGGATCTCCTAATACACACACATGCTGCTTTCTGAATTCCTCCTTATTTGTACTGCCAAAGAACAGATAAAACCAGCTGCTTGAATCTATGCCATGACACACTAGGTTTAGAGCTGTGTTCTTTCTAAAATATGTGCATTTTTGTCCCAGACTCCTATATGTTATCCAGTTAATCAACAACAATAAATCCAGCTACCCAAAACTGATGCTGAGAGAAAGAACTTCATATTCAGAATAAGACCTTGAGCTAAAACATTTGCTTGCTAGATGGTACAATGACATGACAATGCACACCAAAATTGTGTGCATTTTCAAGATCATAAACTCCATTAATTTCAGAGAAATGAAAACTTCCATTTGAAGGACATTACAAAAGGCAGAAAATCCTGAAAGGATTGGTTTAAACTCCAAAGTATTTATCTTGCCTAGAACCAAAGCTAAACAAAAGATTTCTTGCCATATCCCACCATCCAGAATTTGCTTCCTGCACACAACAATCCCAAACTCAGGACTAACAGTTTAATGTAAATGTGATTAGCAAATCAGCTGGCACATGCTGTGAGCCTGTAAAGCACACACACTGCTAGGCTTGATGTCAAGCAGGTGTAAATCAACTCAGCACCCAGGGCAGCCACAGGGCTCTGGCACCAGACAGAAAGTTCTGGCAGTACAGAGCGTGGCTGAGAGGAGCCCCAGGAAGGGCAGGAACCCTGGCACCTGATGGGGGCCTGGGCTTTTAACCTGCCCATCTGGCACATTTCCCAGGTGAAAGCAGTCTGCTGTCTCCACCAGCTCAGCTGCTATCTATGAATATTTTAACTCTCATAAAATATACATTGCCTCTACCCTGCACTCCTGACTTTGTGGGGCTGCCAGAGGAATATGGACAAGCTACCTCATTTCTGTAAAAATTGCTAGAAACACTGATTTAGGACCACTTGTTTGGGTCATTTATTAGATATTTTCTGGGTGTAATTGGTCATTCACAGAAAAATAATGATAAGCTGTGTCTTCCTGTAAATTTTGTGTGATGGCATCACTTTCTGGTGCCTTGCCATCTTTTTCTTCTGGAGAACAGGTATCAAGACTATGAGTCTTCTCCAATTCCTATTCCAGACCAACTATCTCAGCCTTCCACAATACTTTGGAAAAAGGAAACCAGTTTAATCTCTGACCTAGGACAAAAGTTCTTTAAAGCCTTTCTCATTCTCCATGTCATCATCATCATTTTCATTCATTCCGGCACACCTCCTGCGTTATCCCTGGCTCCCAAGGCTGGCTCCTGGATTTATCAAACCTTTAGCTGCTTTCCTCAGCCACCTTGTACGGTCCCTTCTTGACATACTATCTTTGTTCCTGTCCCTTGGTTCAAAGGGTCTTGGGCTCTTTGCCTAGCAAATTTCTGTATATATAACTGTCAATATTGTGCAATCCATACATCCTGAATTATCAGAAAGGAAAAATTTGAGGTACATTATTATATATTAATAGCAGCTGCTCTGTGTATTAAGTCACTTATAATGGGGTTCTTCAGAGATGAAAGCTAAATGCATAACTTAAGGAAAAAATTAGTAGTGAACAGTATCAAAAAGATATCTTAAACTGTATTAAAAAGATCATACACACATCCTCTAAGTTTAATGTATTGATTTTAAAATGCTGGTGATTGTATAAGACTTATTGAACAGCTCAACAGTTGGAACATGTTATTAACATGGGCAAATTCCATTAAGAACGTAAATCAGAATCTTCAATAATAGATATGTATGATGCCACTTTTTCCCATTCCTTCACTTTTACATTAGCATCTACCCAATTGCTTCACTTCACAAGACAGACAGAGGGGCAGATATTGTATAAGTGAAAGAAATCTAATTCCAAAGGTGTGCTATTCCCTTATGATTTGTAATTTCTTTTAGTCTTCTGGACAGATAATTAACACAGCTTCATGCAAAAAACTGGCAGTCATCATGCACAACCAAAGATAAATCACCTTTTTTATATCCTAACACTTTATAAGCCACAACTAGTATGAAAAATTTACCAAAGCCATGGCATAGAAACAACTGCCTGGCTTAAATCTACCCAGTTCTTCAGCTGATTTTTTTTTATCCAAGAATACAATTTATATTATTTAAGCCATCCTAGTCCTTGCTTTAGAGGTCCAATGCTTGTTCTTAAGCAGCCTCGCATGGAACGAGTTCTATATAGTATCACTGGTTTTGACTTTCATTAACTTTGGTTCACAACCCCTACTTTCTAGGACTGACAAATTCAACTTGCACTGCAGTAGTTTTTGAGTCCAACCTGTGTAAAAGCTCTTTTTTTTTTCTTTTCCCATAACTAATTTGACATTTTTGTTCTATTTCTCCAAGCAGAAGAGCACATGTTTTTCTAAAAATAACTTGTAAAAAGTCATCAAACAAGAACTCATTTTTATTTGACAATTTCTCCTTTGCAATCCAAACAATGAAAACAACTAGCTGTTATAACTGGTTGTATCTAAATTGTTTAAAAAAATGCAAAAGTGGAGAAATCCAAGTAAAAAAACCTGCAACATATCAACATGCCAAAGAAACACTTGCATGAGTTGACTCACTAAGAAGGTTTTTGTCTTTCCCCTCACCACACCCCTTAAAACACATTCCTGTCCTTCCCAGTTTTATTTTCTCCCTAAATTATTTCCTCCTTCACTGTGGCCACTATGGACTGCTAGAGGGGAGTATTTTTATTTCTTCACTGAGTTCAGCTACAGAGGAAAATGAAGAGGTAACGGGACTGGTCTCTTCAAAATGGTGAGGAATTATTTCTCTCTGGCAGAAAGTCAAGGAAATGAAGCAGGTAGATTTAGAATATACTTCCAGCAAGATCCCAGCTGGTAACATCAAACTATTAAGGTAGGACTTCTGAGGGAGCTGTGATCACCCCAAACTATGGGAGTGGAGAAGAAAGGGAGAAGAACTCCAAGGGCAATATAGAAAATGGCTTCCCAGAAAGAAGAAGAAACATTCAAAACATACTGACCTCTCCTCCTCCAGCCCAAGGAAGATGTTTACCCAGTTAAATGCCAACAGCTCAGGACTCACTTGCTTCGTAATTCAGTGAAACACTGATGTCAATAGCTAGATTCCAAGTGTGAGAGAAATGCGTGCTCCTTAATAAGCCTGACTTTTTACAGCTGACCTGCTGCAAGGTCCCAGAGTGCTGCTCCCATTAGTCTGCAGACAACACGTTCAAAACACCTCTGCTGCCAGCAGAGCGCTCACAAATTTCCATCTAGTAATTTCAAAAGCAAAACATTTATTACTTGAAGCCAGCTGACAACATCTAATGCTTTGACCTCCAGAAAGCATGCAGCAAAAATTACTCCAAAAACATGGTATAACTAGAAAGATGTAGCTAGAAAACTGATGTCTCAACTGCAGGGACAGAATGACCCTTGTCCCCTTGTCCCTCACGGAACCGCCTGTGCTGTCCCTCTGCCCTCAGATGGCAAAGTGACAACTACGTGTCTGCTTGTTCAAATTACAGTCCCTGTGGCAACCATTGCTTCCTATTGCAGAAAAATCATAAAAAATATGGTAAGTAGGAAAGGCAAGCAGGTTAAAAAGGTTACAGTGTTTTCAACAAAACAGCTTCATACTGTAGCATAAATACATATACTAGAGTGTAAATAACACAATGAATAATGGAAGATTTACTGCAGAGCAGCAGCAAAGAAAAGGCTATTAGACACTTAGGCATGATTAGCATACCTCATGGTTTATTCATATTTTTTGCCCCAGTGTCAAATAGGCAGGTGTCCACATTCCCAAATTTTTAGTAACTCTTACTCAAATGCCTCCTCCTGGGCAGAATTAGGATAACAGCCAAAAACAGGAGGAAAACAAGCTACATTTCTAGTGCCAGAGAGGATCCACAGAAGCACAGGGGTGGTTTGGGCAGTGTGGCGAGCCGAAGGGGAGGAGCAGAGCAGGTGCTGCTCTGCACACCAGCTGACAGTCACCCCTCCAGGGCCCGCAGCCTGGCACCTCCAACAGGCACCAAGGTCTCTGCTCAGAAACAACGATCACTGGGCCATGAAGCCTCTCCAGCATGCTGAAGCCCTTTTCCATGGAACCCGTTCCCAACAAGGGCAGCTAGGACTGCCTCAGGCTCTCACAGCCTCCAGGAGTTGGCAGCCCTGGATCCAGTGCCTGCTTCCTTCACAGAAAGGTTTCTGAGGAATACTGACAATACTGAAGTTGATGGACATCTACCACAGTAACCTTTTGTTGTGTACATTGAGTGTTGGAAAAAGGAGGAAATACAAAATTCTGAAGACTTTTCTATGCAAATCTCCTTTTTTTATATAACTTTTAATGAGTTTTAAATAAACCTGTTATCAACAGGCATATTATACATGAATTAATGCAGAGCATTAGAATTAAATGCAAAATGTGTTTGAAAAGATAAAACAGGGCACTATTGGCTGTCACTTTTTTCACTGAAATACTGCACTCCTTATACAGTACCATCAAAGCTCATCTTCTCATTACCTTTTATTTGCTTTCCTTCCCTATAATACATTTACATAAAGAATAAACTGTCATAACTTCACACATTGTGAAGGGGATCTGGATAACGAGGCAGGGAGAATACCTTTGCACTTCATAAAGGAGAGCTCAAAAAAGATTTCTCTGAAGAGGGAAGTTTATTGTTGCATAAATTCATCAAATGCAGTGAAAACAGTATCACATCTCATAGGAAGTGGGCAGTTCTGGAACGTTTGTTGGGCTCTGGGCCAGATTTTATCTCGTTCACTCTGATGAAACCCACGGCAAATCTATTTAACTCATTTTGTGTCACCTTTCCCATAATCAAAATTTTGTTCAGAGTTGCACGTTCCCCATCAAAATATAATGACTTCTTTCCCCTGAGATGTGACCTACCAAAGACGACACTAGATACAGCTGTCAGGTCCAGTACAATGCTTAGGTATGTCACCAAACTGGCATCCAATTCAAATTCCTTCTCAAATGAAGACCTTCTCTTTCTCTTAAAAATTTACTAACACACCAGAATGAGGTGCAATACACGAAGTGCACAGAATTTTAAATCTTAATTAACAACAGTTTTAAATAACTCTGTAGAACATCACTCATATCTTCATTTGTAATTTTACAAGACAGCAAAAATAACAGTGCCACCACTATCAAATCAAGACTGTTTTTGCAAAGTGAACTGGCCAATCCCCAGGCACTGATCAGTATCTTGGTTGGACATTGCAATGAAATACAACGGCACAAACGGTCATAACCTGGTTAATGGAGCAATAATCCAGTTACTCATTGAACAAAAAAAAAAAAGTATATCCACCTGAATTATTCAAATTCCTTCCTGTATGACAAGGATGTCCATTCTGGAAAGATGGGAAGCCAGATGCTTCCTTACAGTCTTAGCCACATGAAAATAAATAAACACTGATAAGTCTTATTTCACAACAACATAAATCTTTAAAAACTCCACTGCCCCCAGCTGTAGAAAAGTGACTTGATAACAGAATCTTTTTAGCATTTTACAGAGCATCAGTGACAGAGGTCTTCAAAGATGAAAAGGGTAGAATTTTGTTACTACTTAGCTTGCACCATCTCTGTGCACAACACTGTCCTCTGCATCAGAAGGGATCTTGAGAAAAACCTCCTCACTTTGAAGAGTTGTGTGCAGTAGATAAATTACACACAAATTAATATGGTGACAGATGAGACACATGTGAGGCTTGTTTGGTTTTTTCCACTTGTTCCTAAAAGCCACAATTAGCCACATGTCAAAACAGACCAGTGCTAGACTGTACACTGCAATCGATGTACAAATATCAGCTCTCACCTACATTTCTAATTTGATATTTCAGGCATAGCTGTTTGGATTCCTTCTTTTTCCCCATGGAGAGATCAAAACAGTAAATCATTTTCAGTTTGGATTCATAGCTATTGACTTACAAAATCATATCCATACTTTCTATATATGCTAGAAGATCATTTGCATTCACATGCTCTGAGGAAGAAATACTCTTTTTCTACCTGTGAAACTATGCATTTCCTGAGCTGAGCTGCACACAGGAAAAATTTCCCAGAACCTGCAACTTTCCTTTCTTTTTTGTTTCTTCTTCCTTTGAACAGCCAAGCCATCAGTGTTGGCTGCCTTGTCAGACAATGGGCAATGGCTGTAGTTCTGAAGAGAGCAATTACTTCAAAGCAAGTTCACAGAAGTCGAGTGGCCTAGGCTGACAATACAGAAAAATGAAGTGAATACTTTTATAAATGTGATGGGCTTCGAAACTTCCCCATTCACAGATACGGTGTGGGCTGGCAAACGCACATGCACCTACTGCATATGTCAGCTTTTACCTTTGAATTCATTTGTGGCCACAGCTCTGTAGACTCATTTGGTAAAAGAAATTAAAACCAAACGCTTGTTTAGACTAAATTCTGTTATGCAGACCCTAAGAACAATTTTATTTCTGCTATAACATGGAGGTAATAAATGTCAGAAGACTTAAAGTTCTACAGAACAGAACGGTCTTCAGGACAATAGATGTGTCTATGCCACCAAATTCAAGAGGAGGAGATGAGATTAAAATAGTTCTAACCTTGATTATCCAAACTGCAGGAAAATGAGTTGGTATGACCGGTGTATTAAGCACTTCATTAAAAATATCTTCCTGAACAAACACATTTGTAATTCTCAAGGCCACATCCTCAGAAGCTTTGCTCATTTTCTACTACTCTTGCTCCTTTAATTTCCAGCTAGCATAGACATTTTATACCTATCACAACGTGAATGTTCGATTCACTAATGAGAATTCAGCTTTAACACATTACCCTTTGTGCTCCATTGCTGGGATTTAAATCCCAGCTGGATGTTCATATTCATGTTGAGAATGCAATTTCTGGATCTCTGCTGCCCTAACATGAGAACTTCACTTTTAGCAATAAGCAAAGAGGTTGCAAATTCTCGCTATGAGCCTCTGAGATAGAAAGGCTCCAAAAGAATTGTAATTCCTCATCATCCATAGGATCAAGAATGCTGCATTTGCTTCTAAAACATGTATTTCAAGAATTTACACAGGATTTCTCAGGGCTTTTATAATTAATAGAAATATTCAGGTGAAGAACTTTTCTATATACAGCTCATTGTATGCAATATTTTGTATGAGTATTGCTTTCCAATGAAATTTCTACAGCATGAACTTGCCTGGGTGGCAATGAGACAAAGATGCTCTGGAAGTCTTGGTAAATCTTATAGATTAACCATTACATTATCCATAAGGAGAGCTGATATGCTACAGTTACTCTGGCTGATGGCTTTTAAGTTACTAGTGTATCAAAAGTGAGTTGTGTTTTAATTTTCAGACCTCTCAAACTTAATTGCAACTATAAATTATAATTGGTAAATATTGAAATTTGGATGATTTATTAGACTGAGATTCTCAGGCTGAAACACTGAGCTTAGAGCTCTGTGTCGAAATTATGTTAGTGCTATGCCCTTTCTTCTTGAAAGAGCTAAAGAAGCCTAAAATTAATTATTATGTGAACAAACTTCTCAAATATCAAGTATTTGTAATCATCCTGCATAAACTGAAGTCTGTAAAGAATCTGCCTTAATTATGCATCCAGTAGTCACTGCTAGGTAGCTTTTAATCAGAGATCTGATTGCCAATTTTTTTTGTACCTGATCCCTAATGAGTTACCCTGTCATATGTCATTCCCCTACCCAGTTAATAGGTCAAATTTACCTTTTCATTTTGAGGATATAACACACTGTATACCAGATATCTTTATGCCTCATTTTACAGAGAGAATTACACACTGGATATGTTACATGTGATGAAAAAAATGTGACATTTGTATTTCATTATAATATCCTTGCCAGAAAGGCAGATCTGGGAGCAGAAGTAGGCCAGCTATAAAAACACAGAGTAAATTCAGAGAGGGCAGCAGCAATTACTATGCATGACACAAGAGCCAGTATCTTGTCAGAGCCACGGATGTAGGTGATAAATTACATTAGCAAAAGGTTGAAAAATTGCCTTTTTAAAATACAATAGTAGCTAAAAAGGGAACTGATCATAACTAGATTAGATCCAAACACAACATTCTTCCTCAAATTAATGATTATGGCACAACACAACATTACGCCGACCACGTGGACCTTACTAGAAATTAAAATTTTCTGTCTTCTTGCTCTTTAAAATCAACAGCTACAAAATATATTTGATTTCTCTGCCTAATATTTGCCTGGGTGACAGCCTCTTCAATATATTGAGGAGCTGAAAGGCAGATGCATCTGTTTCATCTTCCTCTTCCAAAAACTTCAGGTTCAGAACCCCCTGTTTTTCTCCTTCTTGTCTCATACAGACTCAAGAGGCCACTGGAGCCTGATGGGTTTGATAGGCTGGTTTTCCTTCTTGTTAGAAAACCACCTGCCCTTCTTTCCTGACTTTTTTTTTTCTTTTCACAGAACTGTGATTTGCATTTGGGCTGGTTACCAGGGTGATTCAGCAGAACATTTCTGCAGAATGTCCCCAGGTCTATTATATGAACTGACGTAATTTCCCATATATCATTCTCAGCAAAATCACCTGACAGGTCCAAGATGGGAAAATGCTGCTCAGTCATCACTGTAGGGTCCCTTAGAGAAACAGACAGGTCCAAGCCAGAATCCCAAAGTGCTGGTGGAAAACACTGTAGAACTGCAGTGTGTGACCATTCCTAACTCAACTATGACTTCAGCAAGGGCATAATTTTCTGACCAAGGAAATCTGTAATTGATTTCCCAAAAGCTGCTTGCAACCTTTTGGGAATAGTAGTTCAGTACCACTATCACTCTATCAATAATAGGAAAAGGATAACATTGATTTTTTAAAAAATATTTTTACCACTGCAGGCTTATTGCAAAGCACTGAATTTTCTTGGCAAATGCAGAGTATTAGCATTACTAGGAAACAGTACTGGTAAATTTTCAAAGAGAAAAAAGGTCTCCCAAATTCTGCTAACCCATCAAATTCCATCCAGTAGGTATCTAAACAAACAGAGGCTAAAAAATAGCATGTTCACCTATGTCCACACAACTACAGAGCCTCCTTTCCTCCTCTGCCATCCACAGCTAATGTAAATCTGCCTGATGATGTAAAATTTTATTATAATTTCATTTGCTGAAAGCAAATCAAAATAACAGTCCAACTATTTCCTTTATGATGTGTGTGGGTGGGGAGGTTCCTTTTGATACTGAGCTACACAGAAGGATTGAATTCTACAATACATGCATTTTTCCTGGTCTTTTGGAGTTCTGTTTCTGTGTTCTGCACACTAATTCAACCTTCCACCCTCAAAGCCTCAGCAAAGCAATTGAATAATACAGCATATTAAAGGGACAACTTAAAATATTTACACAGTGCAAAATATCCCAAAAATAGCAATGGTGGTAATTTCTTTTTTCTTAGTTTTCATTAGGAAAGTCAACTATTCCTAAAGAAACCTTTCCCAAGTACTGGTGCCTGAAATGGAGGGTGTAAGAGCATTGTGATCCTAATAGAGTGAACAAAGTTCATAGTGACAGCTATGATAAATTATATGGATTATAGCAGACATAGGGAGCGATGAATCATTCAGTATCTTGGATCTTAGTTTCACAGTAGACCTCTTTGCCACTTGCCACATCCCAGTCCAGAAAATAATGTGGACAGTCATTATACTCCAATGAAACCTTTTTTTTTTTTTCAGTAGCCATTACTTTCTCTTCCTGGTGCTTAGTCAATTCTACTGAAAAACTGTATCAAATCAGAGAGCACTGACAATCTTGACAACATGTGCAGTTTAGCCACAGCATGGTTAGACCAAAACCCAAGCTATTTTAGAGGCACACTAAAACAAAAGAGAACCATCTTAATTACCTACTAAACCAATCAAACAAACAAATCAGTGCTTAAATGGCACAGAGAATAAGCAAATCAGACTCCTATGTAGATGAAGCATATTCCAACAAAGAAACATAGTGCAGAAAATAAATTAGGTCATTCAAATCACTCTGACACCGCTTCCCTACCACGTGGGCTGAAGGAGACCCAAAAAA
Source organism: Cettia cetti (assembly GCA_013401135.1). Taxonomy (NCBI): domain Eukaryota; kingdom Metazoa; phylum Chordata; class Aves; order Passeriformes; family Sylviidae; genus Cettia; species Cettia cetti. The sequence goes on along the minus strand of VZUI01019556.1, from coordinate 13,553 downwards.
GACCTGCACTGGTTCTTTAAACTCTGGCCATCCTCAAAAGTACCAGGGAGCTGAGACAAAGTTTGGCAAAAAGGCATATTTGGGACTTGTAGGGCCCCCATTAATGGAGAGCAGGAGGCGTGGCTCTGGAAAGCAAAACAGCTGCTGCCAAGTCTCATGGTCCATGAGCTCACCTGTGGCTGGGGTACACCTTTTAGCTCAGCTTCATCTCGAAGCTAGTTTGGGGTTTGTGACTTCTCTGTGGTATGAATTAAGGTATGGGGAGAGGAAATTCACCTTAAAATCCTCAATATTCATCTCAACTACTAATGCTGACACACCCATAGTGGTATAAAGAAGAAAATCCCTTGCAGTTATGGTGGAATCAAACAATAGCAAGTTCTCCTGTTATAGAGCTTCCTTCTCCCATTACAATTTTGCAATAAATCTGCCCAGATAAATTCTAGCCAAAGACATAGTTTTCCCAAGGACAGGAGACACCCATCTGATTTCCTTTCACAGTGGACAGCTATTTAGAATTGGCTAACAAGGAAGTGCAAAGAATTAAAGGACAACAACTATGTGAAAGAAAACCAGTCACTGCTAATGAAAATTGGAATAACAAGGAGGCTGTGCAGAAATATCATAAATATTTTGGCTGTGAACAGATATATGCAAAGAGAAGAAAAAGACAAATCTTCCAATGCAGATAACCTCAAATAACATTGCATTTCCTTAATATTTTTGAATTTGTGAGGGGAGTAAACTCTGAATGCCTCCAATTTTGTAATGAATATTTCACACATTTCTAAGACTAACAACACTTACATACATCAGAGGGGTGCTATAAAACTTAATGTTTGCAAATCACTGTGAGACACGGATGAAAGGTGCTACAAAACAGCAATATCTGGTTGGTAAAACTTTCAAGCACAAATTTTCAGCTGGTGTTAATTGTCTGTTCCACTCTAAAGTCACTGAAGCTATCTAATTTATAAGCACCTGCTCCTCAAATCAAATGAGCTTTGTAAAGAGGAAAAATACCATCCTGATTAGAAAGATATCCGCAGAACGAAAGACCAGCTTATCAATATTGATGCCGTACTGACTCTGAATTTTAAGATGTGCTTAAAGAGAGACTGAGAGGTGACTTTCTTAAACTGCAATCAAGGTCTTCATGTTTGCTTTTTAACAAGCGCCTGACAACTTTAAAGACACAATACTGTAGATGCTGACACTTCTCTCTTGTTTTCCTGTATATCAAGTGTGGACACAGTGATCACTTGCACCTTGGACAGGGCAAGGGCAGTGAAGGAGATGGACCCTTGGTGGCTGCACTTGCACCCTGCAGGGGGACAGACAATGGGAACAGGTGCCCTTGGCCATGCCCACCCAGCAGCTGAAAGGACAAAACAAAGCTCTTCTCCATTCTCTGTGGCTTTGTCGATGAAGAATCTCTGATGCTCAGAAGACAACGAAAAAATCACCCTCCAATCCCTCAGCTCTTCTGACTCATTCTTGCAGGTGCAAGCGGTTACCAGGGTGACACGTTCACAGGCTCCAGCCTCAGAATCCTGTGCGATTTCTTGCCACATCTTGTGACAAGCTGCTGCACCAGAAGCCAGGATTCCTTCTGTGAGAGCTCAAGCAATTAACCCAGGAGACATGCACTGAGAGAGCTTGTAATGGGAGTAAAGTATCAAAACCATGTTGGTTCCCTGCCTGTGTGTTTAATACCATCTGTCAGCGTTGGCTATTATGGCTGCTTTCTGAGGCCAGAGTGCTTTCAAAAAGTTGCAATTTTCTGAACAACAGGGAGCACTTCTTGCTAAGCTAATAGGAGGATTTCTGTAGCGGCCAGCTTTGTAGCATCTCACAAGTATTTCTTGAGAACAGTTCTTATGTTCAGCCTCCCTCTCTCACCTGCCCCTCCACAAGCCAACAAAAACACAAGCTTTCTTTCAAGTAGTTACTTTTCAAGCTTAAAAATCAAATATAACCCATAGTGCATTTAAGACTAAAATGCCAATCCTTGCACATTAAAAGATCAAAGAACAAATGTAAGAAACCAGGTGAACAAAGCAGACCAGCTTGCCATATTCATTCCTAAAGCTCTTTGAAGACCCTGTGCATCTCTCCTTGGGGACTACATTTGAAATTCTGTCACAGATATTCTGTGATATACCTGCAACCCTAAATTTCTCCCAATTCCCTTAGAACTGCAGATTCAAAACATCACTAATACTGCTATTTAGAAAAATATATCTGTTATTTTACTACACCTAAATGCTTCTGAACTGACAGGATTTAGCAACACTCATGTGCTTCAAAAGATTAAAATGATGAAAAAATATATAATCATATTTATACACATCCTTCCTTAGGGGATCCCCAAGCATTTAGGGAAAATGTGATTTAACCTCATTGTGCCTCTCTGCAGTCACATCATTCTTATTTTATCAAAGGGGAGAATGTGTAAGAAGAGTAAGGGCATTCCCTAAGGTCATTCAACTAGTCAGCTGCAGCACAGGGAGTTTATCTGAATTCTAGCAACAGTTCCTCCCCCAAAATAACTAAACTCTCCAAGTTATATAGCACTATATGTTCCTACACCGCCTTGTACTTTTCACTTTTGTGCCATTTGGGAAAATACCATATATACATTTTGACTCATTACAGCACTATTCTGAACTTCAAAGAATTTTGAGCATAATTAAGGGGTTTTCTTATAATGAAGGTGATTGCAAATAAAATGCAATGCAGCTAAGAGCCATGTGAAAAAGTCTGATACCTTCTGATTCTGTGGAGATTCTGCAGGTTAATAGACACACACAAAATCATAACCATAAATGCAACCAATTAAAAAGAAAGGTACATTTGCATTTGTCTCAAAAGACCATTATGCTAGAGGGACTCTCCTTTTGTGGGAGTCGCCTTATCCCTGATTCTTTTTCCCTTGAGACACAAATGATAAAACCCCCACTCATTCCATAGATTAAAAGATGCACAAGATGTAAAACACATAATCAAAAATCTCAATTATCACAAAAATAAATGCCTCCCCACCCTCTAATTTACTAGCAGCAAACATGCTGAGAAAGCCTAGGACAAAAAAACCCCAGTATAAGATAGCTGCATTTTAATTTAGACTTGACAAGTCTTAGCACAGATTGCTTGAATGATTCCTTCTGCTGAACAGGGACATATGCTGGCCAAGAGTCAGAGTGCCAAAATACAGCCCTAAGAGGAGCAGACTTAGACATTCTTGATCTGCCTCATTCAAACCTGCAGTCTGTTTCTTTTCCTCGTAGTCTTAACTTCCTGCTTGCAATCCTGGTTTCTTATAAGAAGTAAAAGGATTAGTGCTGTTGTGACACAGTGGGCTGGGGGGAATGGGAAGGCTTCAGAGAATCCATTCCACTCTGCCATATGAACAGCTAGAAAGATTTAGACACACCTAATACCACAAATAACATCCCATTTGGAGAGGGGAAACCGATAAACCTTACCTAATGAATTCCAGACCAGCAAGGCTGCTTGAATTCATCTTTCATCACAAAAAGGTGGGAGTCACGACAGTAAGATGGACACGAGAGCATCTTTCAGGAAACCTGGGCAGATTTCCTAAAAAGGGTTGGGTTTTTTTGTTTGTTTTTTTTTTTTTTAAGCTTGGAACAAATCTTAGCCAGGCTTTCAGGCTTTGAGTATCCTGGAGTCAGCCTGCAGCCTAGGATTGGAAACACACAGTACTGTAGAATTAGGTAAATTTCTACTGGGCAAGGTTTCTCTGAGGAAGTAAAAGCATCATCAGAATGCAAATTTTTTTTCTGTACAATTCCCATACAGTTGAAAAAGACAAAGAGATCCATTTTATAAGAAGCTACAAGAATAATGTCAGAGTTTTAGGCAAACAGATGTCAACTTATTTTGATTTATAAATTTCTTAGCATGTTGCAGTTATGCTGGACTCCTGCATGATAATCCTTTAGTCCACAAACAGTAAGCTTTACATTTTCCTTAGACTTCATTGTCCTCTTAAAAATAGTCTGCAGATCTGGAAGGAAACCTCATGTTAAGATCAAAAATGCCACCAAGGAAATTAAACAAACTCTCGTCTCCTGGGAACATAACAAGACAGCTCAAAGCAAAAACACAAAGGGAAGAATATGGTCTTAGAATTGAAAAAAGGACTCAATTATGGTACTTTATAGTGTGACTCAACAGGGCAGAGATTTCTTCTCGTGCATACAAAATTTGCAAAACACTAACCAGTAAAGAGCTTCACAAATGGGTGCCAAACTCCTAAACAGGACAGCTTTGATGAATCCCGTAGACAATACAACTGGCATATAGGACATAAGCCCTCTCCCCCAACAGAACACAAGTTAAATCCCTAATAACAAATCAGTTCAGATAACATCTCTAATATGGCCTTGATTTTGCAAATCTCCTGGTGCACATACCTAACTTTAAATCCTGAAATTAAATAATTAAATTAACATATTAAAACCAATGAGATCTTGACTTGCTGAAGCACTTTGGTAGACTTAGGGCTTCATTGTGATCTACATGGGCCTTTTCATTTTTGTTTTTCATAAATACATTTAGTATCAATATTAGGAAAAAAACCCCCAAACCCCAAATCCACAAACCAGAAGAAATTTGTGGAAGAAATCTAGTGAAATCTACCACATAGTTTGTAGATAAATGTCCTACCAGAATGCATTCTGTATTTCTTGTCAAAATATGAAGTCAAGTTTTTTCACAGTAAATACTTTATCTATAAACAAATAGTTTGACATGTTTTGGAAAGAAAGTAATTTTTTTTCAAATTCTGGTTTTGTTAAAAAACAGATCACTGTTGAAATTATGCAAGATTTGCCTCCAACATCTGCTGTTACTGATAAATTTTGAAGAGCTTGTTTAACGTCCTTGTTGCCAGTGTAGCATGACCTCCTTGTCTGTTCTGTGTTCAGATTGCTTTTTACTGGAACTAAAAGCTAAAAGTTAAAATTGAATATTCTAAAAGCTTCAAGGAAAGCTAAGGTTCCCTCCACACACTCTGGAGCTTTATTCCTTTTCAAATGAAAAGGGAATAAAGACTGTCCTTTTGAAACAGCATGACCTCATGGTTGACTTTACACATTGTGTTTTCCAGCTCTATATGATGGCAGTAGCATGCCAGGCACTCTTTACACAAATGAAAGAAAAAGGACTATTGTTACTCTGATTACACCTTTCAGGTTTGTTTTTCCTTGTTGCTGCAGCAGTCATTTGAGTTATTTTTACAAGTGCAGAGACCAAAGTAGGGGCTTTCCAGGGGTACTTCAAGCCCTGTGAGAATAACCCTCCTACACCAAGTTCTTCTGTTTATACACTGCAACACTGCAGTTCATGGCACTATTGACTCACATAGTCAAGTTCAATTTGATGCTCACCCTAAACTACATCTTTCCTTCCATCAATTCTTCATTTCCATCTCCTAATCAGCACTCTCTGAGTTTATATTTGTACATTTGATTAACTGCTCCCAAAGGGATCACTATGGCATTCACTCTTTTTCAGCATCCCTCTTCTGATTTGCCTACTGCTCTGTACATTTTCTAGGCCTCTTTGTCTGCCTCAAAATTAAATATGCCTCCCATTATTTGTCTCACCAGCATATTTCAGCAGGTTTCCCTGGAAAACTGCATGACACTAGAATAAGAACCATCGAGGTGGAGTTAGAATTTTGTTCCTCACAAACTTTCATATTTGAAGGTTTTTATTCAAGGTTTTCATTTTTGCTCTCAACCAAAGGGAATTCCTCTGCCAGAGGAAGCCAGACATCAAAATTTGGCTCACTTCTTTTATGTGCAAAAAGATTTGCACGGTCTCTTCCTTCTTCCCAGAGAAGAGGAAGCCTCTTTATCCATTATGAAACCACAACTCATGAGAAATGATTCCTCATGAATAATACAGGACTATTAAAAACATTGAATGGCCACTTAGGAGGGCAGTATTTTCCCCAGAAGGATCACTTTTCATAAGGGAAAATTGTTTACTTCCTTGCTACTAAAAGTACTTGTTTCTGTATACATTGTCCTAAATTTTCAACAATTCAGGATATACTGGAAATGTAAATGGGCTTATACAGGGATCTTTGGTTTATCAGTGATATTTATCACAATTAGACATTGCTTTTTGTCTTTCAGTAACAAAGGTACCAGAATTTTGGACTAAAATTGATCCATCTCTCTCTGCCTATCTGCTGCTATTGTTTTTTTCCTCCTGCTTACAGACAGGAAATGGGTACAGTTACAGTTAATCGTAATATCTTGCCCCATTAGACAGATTGCAGAGAATGCCAATTCAGGCAGTTTTACTGCTCCCCTGTGGGTTACCCACTTCTATCATCCACACCTATCTGTACCTGAATTTTTCACGGCAGAAGTTTGAAATTCAGTAGCAAGCTGTGTAGAACAGATCTGTTTCTGACAGCATGTACTCTTCCCAGAATCAAGATTAACAATGTTTTGATGCCTAAAATGTGCCTTGGAATGTTCTCAGCAAAAAGACACCAGCTAAGACGCCAACTGTGTAAAAGTCTACTGCCTGGCTCTGCCTGAGAAGGAAAGCAGAATTTTAAGATTATATGTCCATTTGATGTACAATCTCTCAATGGTGGAGCAATAGTAATCACAGAGGTGAAGCATATCCTACCACCTTCCACCCAATGCTCCCCCTTCCTGCCTAAAGAGGACATGAACTTCCTCATCCAGCCTTAATGGTGCAGAAATTTCCCCAACTACAGCAGTCCAGAGCACACTTTAATTTATTGCGCTGAGGACTATAAACCCATGTTTTACTACTGAAATTAATTGCGCCTGACACTTCCATCACATTAACACACATTAGGCACCATGACCTTTGGATGATCAAGGAAGACCTAATTTAATAATTTAGAAACAGCGTGATGTCTGAGTAGGCCCCAAAGGGGAAAGAAAAGTGCTATGAAAAATGATCCTATTTCACTAGTGGGGATATTTGCTTACTAAACCCCCTGGATGAACTTTGCCTGCTATTTTGCCATTTTCTCTATGGGTCACACACAGCACTCTATGTTCTCACAGTGCTGTATGTTCCTTCTGATGCTGGTCACGTAATCCTCCATCAACTATCCTCTAAATTCTTGGAGGAATAGCACGTTTTGCCTGCAAGACTGCAAACTCACAACAGAAGTTTTTTAAACAGCAGCTGTAATAGCAAACTAACCAACAACTGCAATTAAACGAAAGCAGCTATAATTCATTTCAAGCTTACAATATGAATTTGGCATCTTTAAAGAAATAATTTTGTCATAAACAGCTAAATCAAACATGGTCATCAATCATAGATGATTGATTCTAATCAGTGTAACTCAATCTTAATGTGAAGGCAGATAGAATTCAGTATGAATAGGCAGGTTGACAGGAAGCATGAAGGACTAGGAGATGAGCAGACAAGACAGACAATGTGTCCAATCCCATTCAATTTCAAAATCTTGAGGCCCAGAAAATCATTTTCCTACAGCAAATACTCATTTTCCATAGGGTACAGGGAGATAAAGGGTCAGAACCCAAACTCATGGATGTTTATACACACTATTTGAAGCAAAACATTCTGCAGTATTAGAGCTTGGGTGACCTGCAAAAACAGGCTGCCAGTGCCTTGCAAGAGAAACTGGAAATCTACCTGCCTATTTATTTTTTATTCATTTCAATATTTTTTTTGTTATACTGACTTATAAAAGTCCTATATTCAAGTATCATTTTAAACACAGTATGACAATTATAGTATGGTAAACTCTTAACAGACTCTTTACTGAAGATTTAAGATGCATCTAATATAGGGCAGAATTTAATCTGTATTACTAGGAAAAGAAAAAGAAAACAGACACTAAATCATTTGCTGCAATAAAATTTAATACTCAAAAACATGTGTCAGATTAAACAGCAAATGAGGTGTTATTTACAGACCTGAGATCTGAGGCCACACAACTGTCATCAGATTGCATTTGCAAAATAGATCTCCCTCATTTCTTCATTCTGTTTAGCTTTTATTTTTCATACCTGGACAATACTTTTTGAAAAAATCTCATCCCAGCACAAAGGTTAAATGGCACTTGTATCCAACAAGTCAGCTCTTGGGGTCTGAGGAAGTGCAGCTCTGACCTGTGTCCCAAGAGGAAACAGCTGGGTTACACTGCTCCTGCCCTGCCTGTTGAGACCAGAATTTTAAACAGAGTAAATTGGTGCATCAGCTCCTCCTACCACCAGCTGATTTTCACAGCTGTTAATTGCCAAGCAGACACCAAAAAGGAATCACAAGTGTGGAAGAATGGAAGTGTGAGAGTAGTTTTTCTTTGTCTGAAATCAGTTCCTAACTCTTTTGCTGTGAGGATTTCAAATGTGAAATTAGTAAAGTCCAGAGTAAAATCAATATATATAACAAAGAGCTCTTTTAGTGTTTGGTACATAAACTAGCACAGGGGATTAAAAAAACCAGTCTATTTTCTCCCTTTGCAGTGAAGTCAACACTTGTGGGCTGCAATAAGGAAAACATGCTTCAAAAAATCTATCTAAAAAGGTAAGATTGCACTTCCTCAGCTGGCATCATCTGCTATTGATCCACTTCATCTGGGTTGGGACAAGAGGATGAAAATGCACACAGGTAAAACACAAGGCTAATTTAGCTTCTGACTACTTTCATGGAGTCAATGTACCATAAACATCTTGATACATATATAGCCTGAGAACAGTCACTTATTGATACAAGATATAATTTACCATACAAAATGAACAGCAAACAAACAGATTAATCCTCTTTCTTTTTGAAAGAATAAAGTTTTGTCCTCAGGTACTAACAGGCATGCATTTACTTTCTGCCACAGCTGCAACATCAAGGCTCCTCTACAGCAATTATCAAAGTGACAGGAAAGCACTTACAGTCACTTTACAAGCAGCGGATGGCATTTAAACTTATGTCATTTTCACACCTTTGAGAAGAGTATCCCAGTTTTCCTGCCTCTCCACACTATTTATGATTGTGTCATGCTTCTCCCTCTTCAATGCAGGTAATTTTGGTTTTGACACAGATTTACAGCCCTCAGCATTTAGAATACCTTCATGAAAAATTCTGTGCTGGTTAGACTCAAATTTCATGCAATTTCCTTGTAAACAAGTCATCTTTGCTCATGGTGTTGTCTAAAACAGAGTTGCTAAGAAATCTTCCTTCCTAAGCAGTAGTGTGCAACACTGTGAGGTGACCCAGGACACACTGCCTGTCATTCTGCTTCTGAGCCCACCACAGGCCTGGAGAATGAGCAACACCTATACAGGCAGAGGCTTTATTTGTTACACATCATCATGGACAGGTCATGTGCATGCTCCAACTATTTCCCTTCCCTAATTCTCCCTTTTCCCAGCTGGGTGGGCATTATTTGATCATTGTTGCACACACTCATACTTAGTAGAAAGAAAACAACTCTAAATTAAGATTTCTACCCTAAGAAATTCTATTTTCTATCATGCTGTGTCCACTACCTCCCTGCTGTGACACCCTCTGATATACAAAGGCTACTGAGGAAGAAGCATGGATGTGCAGCATCCCTCCCTTGCAGAGCACTTCCCATTTCTGTTCATATTAACTACTCCTGTTTTGACACATCAGAGGACGAGGGAAAGAGCTGCTGCACTTAAAAAGTGATTTGATTCTACAACTGCAGACACTGCAGCAGCTGATTTTTATGCATCCACATCTTTGGCCTGCATGGTGAAACATGATGCTGTGGAATGATAAAAACACAAACAAAATAGCAATTTACTTCTGTTATAAAAGTTTAGTAAAGGATTTAATTAAAAAACCCATTCTTTTGTCCCTCTTCCCTGCTGTTCTGCTGCAAATTATATCATCAATTCAAACAAACAGTTTTTCTGTCATACAAATTTCTGCTTGGAATGCAAATATTTATCAAAGTGAACCATAAGGTTTCTCTGTGATTCAAACTTCTGTTGTAGGCATCTTTTACAGTGCCTCTGCTCTGTTAGGTATCCATTTTTCTAATGGATACCTAACAGGAAAGGTGACAAAAGCCTTAGTCTCATCTTCCTTATTCATCCCACTAGAGGTGCTTCTATTAATTTTTGCATCTAAGAACTAATCTCATCTTTACTGATCAAAAATTCATAATTCAATCAGCTCTATTGAATTATGAGCTGTATCCCAACCCACTTTGTGATGAGTTTAAGAAAGCACATTAACATGCTAAAACCTAAGTCAAAGGGGCTGGTTGCTCCCTTTTCAGATGATTAACTTGATTGCTTTCAATCTAACAATACAACATTTACATCCTTTCAAAAATGTGCAGCAGAATTCCAAAACCACCTGACGTGGTTTAACATACAGCACTTGCTATTATATCACTGGTGTTGATTAGTGAAAGCACAGCAGCTGTCCCCACGTCTGCTCCACTGTTTGCTCCACTGTATGCTTCTCTTTTGGGTTTGGATGTGGGTTTTTTCTTCCCAATGTAGGGATTTTGCTTTATCAGAAGGGAAATGACAAGACAGGGTGCACAGTTTGAATCTCTGCAAAGTTCCCTTTGCTGCACAAGCACTCGCCGCCCCTGGATACGAGGGGATTAAAAAATGTGTTGCTAAAATTACAGGGCTTGCCAAGACCAGAACAAAAAGCTTGTTTGTCTTGGGCAGAAATTATCAATATATAGCAATTACTGTTGGAGAGAAAAGAGGAAATAAATTATAGCCTAAAATTTCAACACCTACATCTCTTGAAGGAAAATTTAATCTATGATTTAGACAAACCAAGTATCTTTCCTTGAAATTATTTTCATGTGCTCTAGTGCCTCACCTGCCTTTGATGTGATAACTCAGCTGAAAAGTGCTGACTATCCATCTAGAAAGAAATGAAAGAAACTTTGATTCTGCATATGTTATACAGTACAATTTGGAGAGGAGAATAAAACTTAGTACGACATTTGGGACCATTTTGTGTATTTGCAATAGCAGACAAAAATATCTCAAGGAAATTCTTCATTTAACATTGTGCAGTGTGAATTCTGGCTACATTCACCAAACACTAATTAACTAGGCTCTAAAAATGCTGATAGCAAGCACTTGGGGGAGGAATCAGGGAGAGGGAGAAAAGAGTAGGGGAAACAGAAAGGAAGGGCAAGAAACTTTGGGAGCAAAACCATTTCCATAAATTCATCATTTTGGATTATTCCTTAAGATTTAATGCAGCTAAAAATAGACCAGAAAACAATTCCTGCAGTACTACACAGCTTTTAGAACACAAAGGCATCCTGTCTTGAAAAGATGCCAGCCAGCATAAATCCCTGAAAAGCCACGTAAAACCAAATGTGAGCAGCACTATGCCTTTCATCCATTCCTCTCATAAACACTTTTGTCTTCCAGGAGTACTGGCAAGACAGTTCTGCAAAACATTGTACCTCAACTACATCAAGTGTTTTCAGAAATTCCTTACCATTGGCATTTACAGATTTAAATTTATTTCACATGCAATCTTGTGATATGGATAGTAATTAGAGTTCTACATAGAGCATTAAGACTTTGACACGAGAGATTTGGAAACAAAAAAATTCCTGTTCCATTTTCCAACCTCACTCTTTCAGCCTTTACTTTTCATAAGGCCAAAATTTATACATAGCTGTCTTTGAACAAAGAGAAATTTTCATTTCATTTATTGTAAAAATATAGAAACCCCAAAAAAGTGGCATTTGTGCAAATATTTTCATTTTCTTCCCAACTCTGAAAAGTATCTCCAGAACAGAGAAGCATTATGCTTGTCTCTCTTGTGAAACAGGAATAAAGAAGAGTTGGTCAGGAAACAAGTATAAGCCCTGATTCCAGCATGCAGTGGCAGGGCTGAGTCGGGTGTCTGCAGACAGGAGGGATTCCTCCCTTCTTGGGACAAATTTCCTTATCAAATAAAAACCTGAGGCTGAAGAAATTACCTTACCCATGGTATTTCCCTCTGTGGATTCCTTAGTGTGTTACTTACACACAACATCAGTTCTAATCAAATATGTAGTCACTAAATTGTGAGGTTTTTATTGGGTGAACTGGAAAATCAGAAAGTTCAGCAGCTTGAGGCAGAGCCGAGCCTTGCCACGATTGCAAAAGGTTGCCTAAAAAACCACCACAACCAGTTTTATGCAGACACTTGTGTGAAACCATTTTTCATTGGAAGCCTCTGGGCCTCCCAGACCATTCCTTATCAGATATGGTCACACAGAAAACACCTGAATTTTCCTGAAGAGATAATGCTTTGTGTAAATATATGATCACATTGAGGACAAGAAAACCCCCTTTCCAGAATGACTGAGCAATGCAGCTGCATGAAATATATTGTCAAGGAAATACTGTATGCCACAAACCACCAGAGCTGCACTGTGTATATTAGAAGTCAAAAAGAGCACATGATAAAATTTAGATTTCATTGTGAAATCATCTAAGTCAGATATACACCTATCTCCTCACCCTTTCTCACCACTCTCTACAGATCCTCCCTGTGCCCTGTCCCCGTTTTTTCTTTGATTTTTTAAAATATATTTGATTCAATTTGCAGAAGAATTCCACAGACTCATTTTAAACAATTACACTTCCTCCTTCAGTGCTGCTCATTTTTGTGGTAGCTTTCCAAGGTGTTGTTTCCAAGTGTTCTAGTCATGCATCAGGGAGAAATGAAAGGCAAGCAAGATAGAGGAGGAAAGAGGCTTTCTTTTAGCAGATGTTTGGAGTGACAGACCAACACAGGCGAAGACAAAGCAAGGCTGAGCAGGGAAGAGCAGGGAGAGGGCAGTCTCTTCCTGGGAAATATCTGGGAGTGGTGAAGAGGCAAGAGCCACACCAAAGCCAGCCCAGCATGAGCAAGGAGAGGTTTTCCCCATTTAAGTATTTTAAAGTAATGCTTGGTGCAGCACTGCTCTTACACAAACATACCCATGTAATCCTGTTTATCTTGCATACCCACAGGAGTCTGAAGCTCACAATAATTTTCTGAAAGTTTCTGCATTTCTCAAGTGGCTTTTATCACCAACAACATGCCTGAACTATCCTCCCTCCAGAACCAAACTGGTTTTGAGCTGGATCTGCTGCACTTCAGTCACTGCATCCTGGACCAGCCCTTGGAAACCCCCCTGTGCAGAGCATGTGGAACACATCAGGGCTCTCTGACAACTCACACAGCTTTGCCCTCACCCACTTCTTCCTCAGACTAAGCCATGTCCTACAACTGTAACTATTTCCATTGAAATTGATCTCTTAAAAGTCCTACAAATAAAGGAAAGCTTGGAGTTTGTTACCTTCCAAGTCCTTCAGTAACTGAAAGATAATGAGCCAGAGACTGACATCTGCATACACCAGAAACAAAAAATACACCAAAATAAGAACTAACTAGGAGACTTTCAGCTTGACCTGTTTGGTTTGTTTGGTGTTTTTTTTTTTTTGTTTTTTTTTTTTTTTTTTTTTTTTTTTTTTTTTTTTTTTTTTTTTTTTTTTTTTTTTTTTTTT